>JAPDSC010062399.1:955-14971 GCA_026290005.1 Latrodectus geometricus
AGTACAGAAACCTAATAAAATGAAAAAAATTCTGACTCTCTGATTCTAACTTAAGCTGAGAAAATGTATTTAACTTTCAAAGAGAATGAAATTGGATGATAAAAACATTTAATTTGTGAAAATTAAGTTACTATTATTGTATATAAACTTGATTTTATTTTTCATTCATCATTTTCATAGCAATAAAATTCAAATTATTTTGATTATTACTGTTCTTATTTACTAATTATTTATTTCATTGTTTGCTCATCTATTTAACAAAATTTACTATGTTTTTGTTATCAATGCAAATTATTTGACGGCTAACAATAGTCATAATTTAGGTAAATTTGTGAAATTTGTTCCTCATAGTTCTCCATTTAAATTCTTATGTTGAGGATCTGTACAAAATCCAGAGAACTGTGAGACTTAAAAGAGCATTTATTATATTAACATTAATTTATCACCGTTAAACATTTATTGACAATATGTGCTGATAAGCAGAGAATACATAATGTGTGCATATTATGTTAACAAACGAAAATCTTATTTCTCGCCGAAAAATAACTTTCAATAAAGGGCGTGGTTTACCCTGAACGAAAGCAATGCAAGATATGGAATTAATGAGGTTCTCAATGAGGAATTATCTCTAATTTTTGTAGATGAGAATTTTCCAACTGCTGACTGGTTTCTGAGGGTGATTAGTAACTTCACACCATAGCATGTTCCAAACATGTTCTATTGGATGCATATATGGGAAATAACCTGATCAGTCTATTTAAAAAACACCTTTGTTAAAAATAAATTTATCCTAGAGTAGATTACGATGTGATCTGTCATTATCATTTTAAATAATGAATTCGTCGCAGCAGCCGAAAGGGATAGATTAGGCTTGTGGATCTCACGTTACATTACTTAGATGTTAATGTTCGGTTCTGGGAGTCGGTGCCGCCATTGCGATGAATATAGAGCCAGATCTTCACTTCGCGTCCATCAAATTCATCATTTCTATGTATAAATACAGATTATTCTGAGTATCAGTATATTTCTGAAGAAGAATCTACTAGTTGTTGGTAATAAGTACACTGGAACGGAATTCGTCTTTAAAGAACGCATTACTCCCTTAATCTCGTCCAGATCTAAGATATATCTATGTCGGCAAGCACGTTGACTGTCAATGAAACAAGCCAGGGGTCTGGGAGCCTACAAACCCATGAGATGGAGTCATTTTCAAGCAGTTAATGTTGAAAATCTTGTATCATTAACCCTCTGTAAGGGTGGTTGCGATAAAGTGACACTCATAGTGTGTGTGTGGCTTCTTTTTACCATTAATATTAGTTCTATGTTCTGCAGGATTACGACTCTGTCCAGATCATCTGCGGGCAGTTTCCTAATATTGAACTAACTCTTCAGCTGCAAATAATCGCGTTTGACTTGCCTCTAAGCTATCAATTGCCTAAAAGGTTACCGGTTCTGTTAAATCATTTTGTTTATCATTTTACCCCTCAGCGGTAGTCATTTGCTTTAAATCCACTTTAACCAAAACAATTCTGCAGGATACTTTTCACTCCTTTTTTTATGGCGCAGCCTGTCCATTTTTGGAGTTTGCGCCATAAAACCCAACCAAACAGCTTATACTCCTTTTCCAAGAACTCATAGTGATTTTTTTGTCATAGGCAAAATTTGCATATTGACAACTATGAAATTGATAAAAATTTCTTTTTTACTGTCTCCTATTATATTTTTGTTTAAATTGTTTTAAAATAATATTTTTTTCTTTCGAATTTACTATATTTTTCATATTTATTTCGAGCAGTATATATAACATTTTATGAAACAGAAAGCTTTTTCAAACATTTACTCAAAATATTTTATTTAATGATTTTGTGTAAATAAAATAAAATTTCAATACTATTGATAAGTTTATTTATTAGAGATTTATAACACCTGTTTTTAAAATAGTAACAAAATGCGATATTATTTATAAATATTTAATATGAAATAACAGAAATTGTATTTCATAATTAAGAAATATTTCAAAACAGTGATTCAATTTAAATTCATTTTTAATTGCAAAATATTTTTTAATTGTTTAAAACTCTGTAAGTCTGATAAAAAATTTAATATCTCAGCAAAATATATTAATAATTTGCAACCATTCACTATAAAATTCCATTTCTCAACAAGAATTGAAATGTATATATTAAAAGTCAATTCATATATTTCTCTAAAACAAATTTATATTTCTGATGAAATAAAAACATTTTATCATTAGTAAGATATTTCAAAATATTTATTCAAATATTGTTTATGATTTTGAAGAGCTTATAAAATTATAATACTATTGGCAAATATATATATTTATAAACATTTTGCAACACTCATAAAAAACTTAAGAATCCCATTTTTCAGATATTTAAAACGGAAGGTCCAGCATTTAGGTTTTGTTAGAATGAGATTTATTTAGGGGATTAAAATTTGAGAGCAGAAGTATAAAAAAATTTTTTAATTGAATTCGTGAGAAACTATTGATTGTTACAAATTTATTATCAAAAGATATTCAAATATCTCACGATATATAGTTATAGGATTTGGCTTTCTGAAATGGAGAGACAATCCCAACTATAATCCCAAAGCTAAATCCTATAATCCTAATTTTATCTTATGTTACGTGATTTGGAAATATTGTTTAATTGTTGTTTTAACGTTACTGCGCATGTAATAATAGAACTACACCACGAAGAGTGTAGAAAAATTTTGCCATGCTCAAAAGAGACTTACAAAAAAATGGGAAAAGATGCAATTGAATGAAATAATATGCATTAAGTTAAAGAAATGAAGGAGGAAGTAATAGATTTTTTTTTCGATACCAAATAGAAATCTACGTATCTAATAGAAAAAAAGATTCAATAAGCTAGTTAAGTTCAATTAATTATACTCAAATATACGATATTTCCAAATCTAACGATTGAAATAAAGATCCTTTACAAAATACCAAATTATTAACTATACAATTGAATTTAAAATATCAATTGCAACATTTCATTGCATTTTGAAGAAATGTTTTTACAATATTCTAAAGGCAATTGAATCCTTGTTAATCATTTAAACATTCTAATATCCCTCCGTTTAAGTGAGTAAAATGTAAGCTGTCTGTTTAATCACTTCATCTTGGTTCAAAAAAGCGTTATGTGAGTGACTTTTTTTCACGAGAATGGGCGATCGGTTTGTAAAAATAAGTACTTAGATTTGTTACAAAATATTGCAATAACCGAACAATAAGACATAAACTTAAATTATCAAACCATATAAATTTGAGGTTAAATAAACCATAAATCACCAAGTTTAAACTGGGGTTTACAGAAAGTACTTATGTAAACCCCAGTTATGCTTGACAAACAAATGAAAATAAATTTTTAATAGTTAACTCTTTTTGGTTTGCCAAAGTTTAATGTTAAAGCGCACTTTTCATAATAGAAAGTTTTAGGTTTGATCCCGAATACAGATGAACAACGAGAGATATGAGTGTAGTTTCATAGATATTCAATTTATGAAATTACTAAATGCTCAGAATCCTATTAGATAGCAAGGCTTTCAAATGTTATGCTATTCCTTTCATGACAAACTAATTAGATTTCGTTGAAAGATGTAGGGTGGTTAATACCCGGAAAATATTTTAGTTGATTTTATGAGTTACTTTTCTAGAGGAAATATGCGATATGACCGAATGATTATTAAGGAATAAAGAGAGTTTTTTACGATTTATCTTTCGTAATAACTGTAATTGTACGTGATTCTAGAAACAATGAATTTATAACTATGACGTAAAACAAAAGGATAATTGATAGGGTGATAAATTGATATAAATCTAAACTTCATATTATGACCAATCAATTTTGAAAAGGAATTCAAGAATTTCCTGGCTCTTTAGGTGAGGAAAAATATGTCCTGATTATGAAAATATTGAGGAAAATAAGATGTTATAATTAATTCTTAATTTATATTCAAAATTTTGAGATATCTATTAATTTCTATGTAAGCAAACATACTACATAATGATGCATTTATTACATTAACTATATCATTTTATTATTAATACTACTAACCAACTAAAATTTTCAATCCTTAAGCACTCATATATAGAGAAACAAGACTCTTTATTCTATAATTTGAAATTCACTAACATTCATAAAATCGTAGTTACAATGCAGTGCTGGATTTAAGAGTTTTCGCCAATGGAGTGCGATTTGAAAGAGCTCCAATTGGCACAGTAACCTCGACGTTTTCTTGGTGTTTACAAATTAAATTCCAGAGCAATTCCATAGGCAGACGAACGCAATGGCTTAAGTCAAGATGGAAAAAATTGAAAGGAAAGCAATAAAATTTACAACAAGGGTTTGTTTACTTAATTGTATATAAATATCATTATTTTAATTATAGCTTTCTATATGCTCTCCAGGTCTTTTGTCATAAGAATTGCCATCTTTTAACAAATACGGATTGTAATGCCCCCAAGTTCACGTTGGCGAAGCGACTCCTCTGTGTTTTGTCCCGATGGCGACATAACTGTCTCTTTGAGGACTTCAGCCATACCATCAGCTAGCTGGGATTTTAATTCGTCTAGACCTACCTCTGAAACGTTTGTTTTCCAGGTTCGACTGGGGGATCACCACGATCTCTCAGTAATGGATGCATTTTTCTACGCAACGGGCAGCTGCGTGAGTGGGTTGCCCAAATTGATGCCCTACCCCGTCGAAAAGTAATATCTTATCATTTAGATTATTTCATTTCACTTATAAAAATAACTAAAATGATAATGAAGAAAAAAATATTTAAAGTGATCGATTTAGATTACATCATTTTTTCTCTCCCTAACGAACTCCATTTGGAAATACTTTATAGAACAAGAAGAACGTGCAGAAAAACTTATTTTCGAAAATTTGCTTTAAATTATGGTATTAAAAACAGCAGCATCATCAATTAAGAAAAGAGCATTTGTTTCAAGTGGTGTATGTACTAAATACCTGGAAAATGTATTTAGTTCTTGTGCTGTAATATCGGACATGAAAAGTACATTTGTTTTCCTAGTGTAGTATTTCATCTGGATAGTACAATTGAATCAATTTCTGTGATATTTCATCTGGAAGTATATTTATTTCAAGTTTTGGGGCGTCTCATCTAGATATATCAGTTGAGTTAATTGGCGTACTGTTTCACGTGGAAAGTTCATTTGTTTCATATGGAATAATATTTCATTTCTTTTGAAAAGTGCATTTGTTTCATGTGATGTAGTTTTTCGATTCAATCATGTATTTGCTTCAGAGAGTGCTTCAGCAGGAAATTATTTTTCCCATTCTATATCTGAAAACAAAAATTTGGATGTAGACTAGATAAAAAAAACTGATGTTCAGAACAAAAGTTGACGAGTTTGTGAACTTGTTCTTAAAATATGCAATGCAGATCCAAAAGGCATAAAAACTTTTGATTTAACAAAATTCATATTTCTCGTCTCAGACTATGGAAGTTAATTGAAGAAGCAACGTTTGTGGGGATGTGATATAGAAAATAAATAGAACTCTTCCTAACAAATAAAACAAGGTAAAATGCAATTTGAAAATACAGTGTTTTTTTCAACTTAATTTTGATATAAAAAGTTACAAATTTTATGATTCTTGAAAGATTTGTAACTTCAAGTAGTGTGATGCTTTTTTAAAATTAAAAGAAAAAAAAACTGTTTAAGATTTCCAAAATGCTTTTAAGAAAGTAAATATATTCATTCTATTATAATATAGTAATTCATATCTAAGGAACTATTCTATATATTCAAACTACGAACTGAAAGGCAGAATGGGAAGAAATAGAAAACAACACTCACATCAGAGTGACAGTTTAACTTAGAAAAATTACACGAAACAATTCTAATAAGATGAAATGAACAAAATTGATTGTTGTATAGAATGGAGTTTATAAATCATTGTTTCCCTCAGAGTCAGAAAAATATATTTTCTTCTGGGTGTAAGTGAAGTAAGTGTAACCAAAAGAATTAAGTATTAAAGTACTTTCTTCGAATTGTTAAATTAAATAACTTAAATAGAAAGAATGTTCAAAACAAAAATAGTTCGATCAAATTCTTCCTTTCTTCTGTTTGAAATCAAGCAATGAAATTTTTTACAATGAATAATAAAGGGATGTGTTTACTTTGCAATATACTATAAAAGATTTTAGCCTAATAGAAGGAAAAAACCCAAAAAAATGAAAACTGACATTAAATTTATTATATCAAAAAAGCGAAATGTTATATACATGAAATTCATATGATACTAAGATACTGTTATGCAAAAATAAATATTTCAACGTCTTCATTTAAAATAAACAGAGGTAGAAATCCCTACAAAATGTTTAAATGAAGAAATTGTACAGCAGATTCTCATACAAAGATTGGGTTTAAACTTTGTAACCTAATGAAACAAAGATGTGAAGCCTAGTGTATAAAAACAATGTTTACCATCACATTTTTGATTTTGATAGATGTCTAATTGCATAAGGTAGTGCGGTTTATCGTAATGCAATATTGATACACGCGTCATTCGAGATTCCTTTACCATCTACAAAATAAGAAATTTCAGAATCAAGTGTTCAGAATGTTCATTCGAAACGTTATACTTGGTCTTTATGGTGTATTATCACTGACGATTAGCAAGATAATATATTAACCATATGGCCTTTGTGGATATAGAAACCAATGGGTAATAATAAATGGCAGAATGATGAACGACATTTACTGCTGCAAGTACTTTCAGAAAAAATAATTTCTGCTAATCTTGACACACATAACACAAAGTAGAGCCTTCATTGGTGTAATCAGCGATGAAACTCAGAGCGGGAACGACTCAATGTCAATCATGTCAAAGATACGGCCAACGATCCCAATGTATCACAAAAAGAAGAATCATGTTTTTTGGAACATTTAGACTTAACTCAATTCATCTAAATTTAAAATGCGCTTTCTACGTTTATAAGTAATTTCAAGGGCAACGCGTGCCTAGACAAGCGAAAAAAGATAGACAGTAACGCCATCTCTTAGCATCAAGCGAAAATACCTTATTATTTTTTGTTCAGAACATTAGAATCTTCCACGCGCTTCGAGTCTGGATTAGAACTTTTCTTATCGATATAAAAGGAGTGTGTCGGCGCGACGTGAAGTTAATTGAGTCAAGTAATGGAAACAATACGTTCGGAGAAAGATTTTATTTGTACTACGAAGTAGTAATTGTGGAGGTATTGGGCATTTATTTGTGTCGTGAGTGTGTGCAAAATCAATAATTGTTAAGATTTTGGCATTATGACACAAAAACGTAAAGTAGATACTGAGTGCAGAATTTTTCAGTCTAAAAAGGAAATGCATATTTTTTCATAGAATAGAAAAGTAAACCAGTGTGTTTGATTTGCAGCCAAACAGTTGCTGTTTGTAAAGAGCTTAACTTGAAGAAACACTATGATACGAATTAAATAAAAATTCGAATGTTACACTGAAAAAACACATTACCTATAATTAAAATAGTAAATTTTATAAAGAGCAGATTACTAAATCACAGACAGTTCAGACAATTTTCACAAAATTTAGATTAAATGTTTTCTGATGTCCCTTATTTCACCAAAGTTCTTTGGTTCAATCGAGGAGTAGTTTTAGAAGGATTTTTTGAATTACGTGACTCTATTCTAGCTTTCATGGTAGAAAAAGGCAACCCAATTGATTATGACAATGATTGGTGGGTTGATTGTGCCTTTTTGGTAGATATGAATAAGCACTTGGCTGATCTGAATGTAAAGTTACAGAGTAAAAATCTGATTCATGTGTTCAAGCCTTTGAAACAAAGTTGAGGCTGTGGGAAAATCAGGTAAAAAACAAACTTTGGATCATTTCCCTTATTTAAAATCATTTGGCACAGTGAACCAAAAAAAATTAGATCAATATTCTCAACTTCTTCAAAATTTGAACACAGAATTCAATAATCGTTTTGAAGACTTCCACAAAATGAATGAAATGGAATTCCCAATTTTCAACAATCCATTCAATTTTGAAGCTTCACAGGCACCAGTTCATTTGCAAATGGCGTTGATAGATCTTCAATCGGACAGTATTTTGAAAAAAAAAAATTTAAAGAGATAAGCGCTCTTACATTTTAAACACAATATTTCAAGAGTTTGGATAAATACCCAGAATTAAAAAAGCATTCTTTGCACGCATTCTTTGCATATTTGGCAGCACCTATTTATGTTAGCACCTATTAGATGTTTTCCGCCATGAAAATAAATAGGAACAAACATTGAACTAGATTTACGTATGAACATCTCTAATCAATTCTTAAAATAACTGTAATGAATATGATACCTGACATCAATGAGCTTGTCAAAAATAAGAAAACTCAGTTATCTGGATGGAAGTCAGTTATCTGGAGATTATAAAATCACATTCATTCGATGATAGCATTTGCATATTGGTTATACTACAGTATAATTTGTGATGTTAAGATCAATAATCCATATAGAATCTCTGCTGCAAATTCAAAAATTCTGTTAAAACATTTTGCCATGTGACACCTTATACAATTTTGTGTACATGTGCTAATGGTAAAGACAAATGCAGAGAAATTTTTTCAGTCAAAAATTAAATTGAATTTGATATGAAAATATCAATAATCTTATTGAGTATACTAATCTTACTGAGTTATTAATTAAAATTTAAACTGTGACTCGCTCATATATTGGAAATTAATCTTTTCACCGAAATAATGAATCGATAAATGAACTGATAGTCTAGAAGTAAAATGATCAAGAAGTATAAATAACAAAATCAAATTTATATTGTATCATTTAAAAAATATGTATTTCGCAGACTTCTTTAAAAAAATTGTGTTTACTTTCCCTATTTATGCTAACTTACTAGTGTTTAATTATTTTAAACTAATCATACACTTAGATATGCTTATAAAATAGAATATTTAAAACAAGATTCATCTTTCTTTTTCTATCATTCTTAGTAAAAAAATACAAAAACTTTGTTAAGATTCATCTGTTTATCATTGCATTCATAATACAATTGAGATTAATAAAATGGATTCGACATAGGTTTAATTGTTATAAAAATATTTTAGAATAAATCCAAGCAATATAAATTGCACTGAAGAATAAAAATAGTAAAGATGTAGTTAAGTGAGACAGCCAGCTGTGTAAAAACAACTTTAAATGAAACAATGCCTTACACATCCAATTAGTTTAATTGACACATTATGATACCACCTGCAGAAATGTCAGTTAATGGGGAAGGATGTAGAAAAAGATTTCTCTACAAGTCTTTATACTACTGAGAAATCAATAACAGCTTCTTTAATTCTTCTATGTAGTGGCCATGTATAGTAAACTCATATATATAAAGCATTAATGATATAAAATATATTTATTATTGTGAACAATATGATAAAAAAAACTTCTGATTCCCTCTCTCTCTCTTTCTCTCTCTCTCTGTGACTGAAATAAAACACATTCTGATAATTGTTCCTGCAGAAAGCAGAAACGCAATACATGTCTACAAGAGTCAATTGTGGTTCGGCTCGCACCCGGAACCTATCACTTCGAAGAATATGGAGAGTGTTTGTTCGCTTTAGTTTTTTGTTCCCGTTTTAAAAAAAATAACCAGAACGAGCAGTTTAAAGTCCTATATCTCTTTTAACATTGGAAAGCAAAATGTTATAGATTAATAAGTGCTATCTATGAGCTGCAAGGCGGAAATATTTGTCGAATTTCTAGAGATAAAATGGAACGTCAGCAATTCTATCTGAATAACTAAACGATGTATTGGAAAATATCAATTACAAGTTACAGTTGAACAAAATATTGACTTTCACTCAAAAATGTGAAGAAAAAACACGTACTGTGCGCACTTATCCTATTAACATAAGTTTGATCAGAATGAAAATATACCATATTTAAAATTAAGGGGCCATAATACCTGATGATGAATTATAGATCATGTGCTGAATTTCTATTGTTGATGGTCTACTAGATCACTGCTTCATAAGATGTATTTCTGTGTAAAACATGGAGGATAGTCATCCATGACAGATTCAATCCTGCAAGAAAACATACATGGTACAGTGTGGGATCTACTTGAGAGAGTACCACATTCTACAAATAGGAGCAACAGCTCGTAATGTTGTTCATTAGGAAAGATCTCTATAACACGAAAGTTGATTGGCACCTATGGAGTTGAAATACACTCCGAAACATTGCCTGATACAGATGTAAGATTCACTTGATTCCAAAATCAAGACAACTAAATAAATACAATGTGTACAATTAGACAAATAAAGTGCAACCTCAATAATGCGTCGGATAGCCTCTTGCTGCAATATATGCCGTCACACCATCCAGCATCGAATTGATTAGACGTCTGGTGTCCTGAGACATATATGCTCACAAATCGTGAGCAGCTACCTCCAAATCATGTACAGGGTGACTCAGTGGTATTTTGTATTTCAGCTGGTCTAAAAAATGCTCTATCGAGGACAAGTTCGAGGAGAGGGCCGGCCATGGAAGAGTTGCGGTGTTAAATTCAATACAAGAAACGGCTGCTTAGGTAACAGATTAGCTTTCGCAAGGTGTCTGGAAATGGTTTGTGGAACAACTGGTATCTCTACATCTGCGTGTATTGTGCAATGAGTCACTACGTGATCCACAAGCACTTGCCACGTGATCCTTGGATCCTCTCACATCGACGTCTTCTTGGTCCCCAAACCCAGTATGCTGCACGTGGGTACCATCTATTGTCCACTACTCCCAAAATTTTCTGACGGCACACTGCGAACGATCAACTTGGCTAGCAATACGTCTCATCGACCAGCCTGCTGTTTTCACGCCGATGATGAAGCCTTTCTCAAACTAGGATAACTGAACGAAATGTCTTCTCACACGCCTCCCTAGCATTCCTCGCTTACTAGAGTCCTCCTAACATCGACATATGATTGTCACGTTTCTGAATCTTCCGCTCTGCGTTTGTTTATATAGAGCCCGCTTCCTGATTGCAGTGTCACTATTGGGTGTGTGGTTTTGCGCATTGACACTAAACTTGGATTCTTTCCATACCAGGTCTCATTGCACTTTTTTGCAAATGTTTCGCGCTTGTGCCTTTCTTTCTTCTTGGTGCGCTATTTTCAATTTCCTGACTGTACAATTGCATATTTATTTGTCTATTGTACAAATTGCGTTCATTTTACATACAACCCGTGGATGGAACTGAGTTTGTTGATATTTCGAGGGGGATTAAATTATTCTTTTTTATTTATATAAAGAATGTTAAGCAATTAAGAGCTTCTCTATTATGTATACATTATCTTATAACCATTGCGCTCTTGAATAATTTTGACACATATGCTTAAATGTTGGCGATGATATGCATAAACCGAAGATCGAACTCAAGTTATATCAAATAAAACGATTTTATAAAATCTCATGATTGCAAATCATAATGATATTTTGCAAAACAGAAAAATATCTTAACTCCGACCCACTACACGACGTATTAGAGTTTTAAGTCAAGTTCAAGCTAATGTACATTCCTCGTGTTCTTTTTTTCTATTATATCTACTAGCAAAGTGTCATATGGTACTAAATTATTATTGTTTGGCTTAATTGTGTACCAAAGTTAATTTATATGTAGATAGTTATGATAAAGGCCATTGTTAGCTGTAATCCTTAATAATGTTTCTGCCTTGTGAAGAATGTTAAATTGATGATAATCGCTGCAACTATCAATCTTCAAAAGGAACTTAACACTGGATCCTCAGTCATACATAAAATTATCCAAGAAGAATTCCACATAAAAAAGATAATTAGCCATTGGGTTCCTATAGTTTGACTGAACCATAAAAAAGTGAAACATGTCGTCAGAATCAGTAAAAAAATCTTCAAATTATTAGTAGATAGTAGACATCGCATTACTTCTAAAATCGAAACTGGTCATGAAATATACATAATATTTATTGACGTTCCAATTCACTAAGAAAATAAAATACATGTGTGTGTCGTTGAAGATGACCTCTCATTTACAATCGCAAAAAGACGTATTATGAAAAATGTATTAGATGCTATTTTCAACAAAAATATAATATTGTTCTAAGCTTTCAAGCTGGAAAGAAAAAAATATTGTCATAGCTATCTCGTAAAAGATGAAATAGTTTTAAGAAATTCTTCAGAAATTGACTGTCATGTTCCTTTTTGACAATGTGGTATCTTCTCATTTAGCTAGATCGACGGTTGAATTTTATTAACAGAAATATCCATTCTATTTATCTAATCTAACAATGTGACTTTTGGATTTCAGCTTTTTTTATGGAAATGAGATTAATATGGTCATAAATGCATTTTTCATCCATATTCTAAGAAATAAAAGTGGCTTGAAATATTTAATCTTTGAAAATTCACAAACAGAAGGGCATTGATGATGGAGGAGACCTGTTATTGATGCCTTCAGAAAACGAACTGGAGCTAATGATTGACAGGAAATAGAGAACCATTTCTTAGGACGCAATCCATTCCTTGTACTCAGTGACTTTACACCTAAACATAATGTTTCGTGTGTAGCCATCTACAGTGATCCTGAAACCAAATGAACCGACGCTTGCTCTGTATTATGATTATCATTTCAAAATTAAGATCGCTTATTGTTCGTCGTTGTCTTTATTTACAGAACTTCATCTTTTTCTGGCCACTCTTTAGTGCTGCATTTCCACGGATATGTATTGACTTTATTTGGTTCGACGATTTTATGTTTTAAAAAATATATGCTGGAAAATATACATTGCTGGCCACCGTAAACGTAAAACCTTGGAGGAAGCAAGCAAATAACATGAACTTTACAACATGCATTAGCGAAGATAAGATATGCAAATGATTAAAATTTCAGTGCAGACGCACATCACGCGGGCCTGTGGCGCCACTTGGAAGTGCTATTTAAGGCTTGGATATTTCGACGATTTCAAGTTCGGCAACTGTGTCTTTCTTTCAAAAATTTTTTTTTCTTCAAAAAATTTTTTTGGTTTTTTTTAAAAAAATGAAAAAAAAAAGAAAAAAAATCAATTGAGGTTTTTTAAAAAAAGAAAAAAAAATCAATTATGCCCTGTAGAAAACAGCGATCATTTTTTTGATCAAGTATCTAAGTTCGACGGAGGAAGTATAGAGTGGCCTACCGAGATTGGGGATTATCTTTCAGGAAAATCGGTAGTCACATTGGACGAAACCAAGCAACTAATGCGGATACGTGATCGTTGGATGCAGGAGCGTACGACGGGTTGACATGTTCGATCGCATCCACTTCAGTGCACCACTTCACATGATGATAGGCAAATTGTGGGCATGGAAGTGAGGGATCGCTTAGCTATATCACAAACCATAGCACAGCACATTCAGTCTGTAACGCATCATCCAGTGTTTCAACGACGTTTACTGCAAAGTGGTAAGGATGTGGATGGCAAAATAGAATGAAATTATCTTTACTGACGAGTCACGCTTTTGTCTGCAACACCACGATGATCGCATTCGAGTCAGGAGACACCTTGGAGAGAGAATGCTGAACAGCTGCATTATGCACCGCCACACTGGTCCTGTACCGGATATCATCGTATATGGTGGTATTGCATATCACTCTCGCACTTCTCTAGTACGCATTCCCAGTACTTTAAACAACCAGCGCTACATCTCCGAGGTGATGGAGTCAGTTGTCTTTTCTTATCTGCAGGGCTTGTCCACAGCCATATTTCAACAGCGCATCCACACGTGGCACAATTGCTTCCCTGGCCGATTCGCTCTCCGAATCTTTCACCGATAGAAAACATGTGGTCCTTGGTGGCTCAACGATTGACCCAGATTATATTCCCATCTGCCACATCAGATCAACGCGTGATTTGGCAATGTGTAGAAGCTGCTTGGTCTGCTGTACCCCAAGAACACATCCAAAGTCTCTTTGAATCAATGCCGAGACGT
>JAPDSC010062401.1:0-11231 GCA_026290005.1 Latrodectus geometricus
AAATTAGAGCTTCATTAAATAACTTAATATAATACTTTGAAATGAAATATTTATTCATTTTAAATAGATGATCGGATCTATACAATATTTTGACTGCCTCTAATACTATGAAAAGCAACCACTTCTGTAATAGAATTATTTACAAAATTAGTGTGTGCAAGATAAAGCGAAACATGAGGGCAACAAATAATAATGGTTTGTGTGCGGTGCATACTAACCCATATTAGCTTTTGCCACCATACTCACCTGATCAAGCAAAGTTTCCCAGTCTTTCAAGGGTCAACAAACTTATCCACGGGTACAGAAAGATGATAAAGAATTGTTAATAAAAGTGGAAGAATGTCTGATTGAACATTGTTCTTCCTTGCATAAGGTTTCGAGTCTTATCCTACTCAAATTTGGACAACGGGAGATCGATACTGCTTTTCTGACTTGCCCACTCAAGTCTGTCGAAAGAGTTTCTTGGAATGTTTTTGAGTTTTCTCCCTTGGGAGACTTGAATAAGGTTCATTTCTTTATGGAAAGTCTTCTTGAAACATCATCTCCGGTTGATAAATTATGTTTTTTTTATAATTCTCAACTATAAGGATATTTACCTTATTTTTAGCATTACACAGCAATGATGCCTTCAATATATCATGGAGATCCCTGGGGGCGAAACCGAAAATTGTAGGTCATCGTAATTTACTAGCAGAGACCAATCAGAAGACCTCTAGACCTGGTTTTTCACTTCAAGAAATATCATTTCACAAGGAGGACATTGCAGTAACGACATATTTAACGTGATCTAATCTTCATTAGCCAGCATGATGAATTTTTAGTTAGGTTGAGATTTGATGTCACTGTTTTCCGATAGTAAATTCGAACACATTAACCAACTACACCACTGCCACTATACTTTGAGTTATTAAGCTATCCATTATATGGTGTCAAAGCGCTTTTATTTGTGTCCCATATTATTTGTTGTTATTTGACTCAATTTTATAACAAATAAAGCAATAGTAAACTGTAAAGAATTACACAAAAGTGTAATTCTTTACAGTTAACTATTGCTTTATTCGACGTCTCTAGACAAGGTTATTACAAAAGCACGAACTTGTGTCATGTTTTTCATAATGGATATTAGTACTATATCTCACGTTTTTTCTCCATTCTGCTAATATCCTCGATGAAACCCAATTAATTAAAATTTTCTTATGCAATTTCTCTTCTATTTTGTAAATATTCCATTCTCTTCTAAGCATAAGCAAAGTGAAAACATATTTTACAGCAATTCTTTGTATTTCTTAAGAGCTAACATAGCAATCGTGACTTTAGTTTATTTTATTCAGTTTATTTTATGAAAAATACTTAGTGTTCCTTCTACGAACAAGAACTGAAAAATAGATTTTTCTGAAATGATATCAGACACCTTAAAAAGAATACCTAAAATCAATCTGACTATTCTTATTTTCTGCTTGTAATCATTAACATACACAACAATTAATATTGAAATTAAACGCTTTTAAAATAATTATCATTATGTATTATTGATTATTTTATAATTCATAATTCAACAAAAATTTTAAGCATTTCCATATTTTAAAATTAGTATATGCTGTTGTGAATTATAATTGTCTGCAATACTCAATAATAAATAAATTATTTTGGTGAATCATATTTTGTATTACATTGCATAGAGAAAAATTTTTTAAAAGTTCATTATTTGTTTTAAAGTTTAAAATTCGAAATCTGAAACTTAGCAAACATTACTTAGTAACCCCTGTGAAATTTGATTTAAAGCATATATTTAAATTTAATTTAATTTTAGTTTATTCTCAATGGGAAAATTTCAGTATATAAACATATAAACTTAAAAAATATTTTAAAATAATTACTTGCAAATCAGTCAAACTAAAAAAAAATCCTTAAATCTATTTTATTATAATATTATGGAATTAAAGATTTTATATTACTTTAATACTTAAGCTCAATAGAACACTGCATAAAATTTTGTAAAATTACAGTACTTTTTAACCTTTAAGTAATTTTTATTAATTAATTTTTATTTATTAATTTTTAAGAAAGAGCATTGCTATTGAAATACATTTAGAAGTTCATTAAATCAAATGTTACGGATATAAATAATAAAATTTATTATTAAATATAATAAATAAAGGCTTATTTTCCGTATATAATTATTACTTAAAGATTTAAATTCTTTAAATAATTGGATTCAGTTGATACTTTTTTTATCGATACAACATTTTTTATTTTTACTTTTACAATATTTAAAGCAATTGTTTTTTGAACCATGACATTACTTAATATAAAAAAATAGTTAACATAAGAAACAATACTTAACATAAAAAGAAAAATAGAGTAAGCTTAATTTATCTAATAAAGTATAAATTTAATATTGATTTAAAATGTAAAAATTAACTATCTGTTTTAAATTTTTTTTCCATTATAAAAATCATAATTTTAGGAAATATTAATAAAGCCATTTAAACTTTCTTCAACTAATGTTTTATTTCCAAATAAATTGGATTTTCCACTTTATTGGTAATATAATTCAATGAATATTTCAAAAATAAGTAATAATTTTAAATTGATAAAATTCTTCCTATTAATATAACATTTCGGTTTAAAACATAATATCCTCTTGGAATAAAATACGGTTTAATTAAATTGTGTATTTATTTTCACATTCCTTTATTTAAAATTAAATTTAATTTTTATTTACCTAAATTATTTTTTTGTAGAAAAATACTTTATTTTTCGAGGTATCCACAAAATTGGATTATTTTGTTAAAATAATAAGCCTACTATTTTTCTTTTATGATGAAAGAGTAAATTTAAAGCAATATAAGAGTTCTTTTTCTGCAAATTCCGTTTATTAAATTTATAATTGAAAGATTTATCTGAAATCAGATTTAAGCACCAAAAGTAAATCAAAGGAAAATAATTAGTTTTCATATATTTCAAGTTATTAGAAGTTTAACTTTTATATTCTCTTGCCTTTTCAAAATTATTTAAAAAATTTTAAGATTAATTTAAAAATAATGTTTTTTTTTGCCTCTAAACTGAATTATTTTATAAAGAAATTATATTATAAGAAAAATACCATATATTTAAATTATTTATTTGCAATGATCATTGAAAAATTATCCAAAATTGCTTATTGTAAATGTATTAAATAAATGATATTTCATGCAAACATTTTCAGAAGTTAAAGACAACGTTTTCTTTTTTTAATATTATTAATCAGAAGAATTTTTTAGTAATTGTTATAATATAAAAACTTTGTCAACTTTTATCAGGAAGTTTTATATATAATCTAGATATGACATAGTATTTTCATATAAAGTGTGTTTCATTAAATTTCAAATTTTATTGAATTAGACATCATGGAAAACCAATTTTTTGTAATAAGATTGACTTCCCTCCATCAGAAAAATACTTTTTTCAAATGAAATGCAACAGAATGTTTAGAAATGATATTTTTTTACCTCAATGTATTCAAAAAAGTGATTTCTATTTTAGTGGTACAAATGATCAGATGATATGTGTGTTTATAGATCAAAGAAAGCTCTTTACATGACTGACGAGCATATAAATTGTAAATTTAAACTATAAAAACCTAATTTATATGTGGAGTTTTCAATATTCAGTTTTTCTCTTTTTCCTATTAATTTCAAAAAAAAAATATATATAAGCCTACATTAAAAGATTCTTTACACCTTATTCAGAAACAAAAATAAAATTTTTTTTTTTAATTAAGAATATAATTACCTGCATATTTTACATAAATCAAGTTTAAAATTTTAAAAGTAAATTCAGATTATTTTCTATAAATATTTCATGAGGTAACTTATTTCTCTATTGTTATTCTTGCCTTTTGTGACAATATTACACAAAAGTATATATTTCTTAATAATTTTTCCTTAATTCAAGGAAATTCTAAAGAAAACATAATTAGTTTCTTTTCTCCATAATTTTTCATTCTTTTATGCTAGCTTTCTTATAAAATATCAGTATGCTTAATTAGCTTTTTTCGCTTTGTAAAAGTATTTTATACAAGATAATCTGGATTATTTTTATGTTAGTTTTATTCCTAATAGAAGTAGACACTGACATTTTTAATTCAAAAAATGTCAAGAGGGAGGTGATTTGTTTTCATCAGAGACAGTTTAAATTCTTATTGCTAATATTATGGAAGATTTTGTAGTCTTTTCTGGTCTTTTTTCCTTTTAAGTTAGCATTTTAAATATTAAAACGTCCTTATTAATAATGTTTTATTATAGAAAAGGCTTCAATATATTTCTTAAGTTATTTGATTGTTAATGGAGTTATTGCTTGTAGTGAAACACATAAAGTTTAAATGAAATTATATTTTTTACAAACGTCTACAGATTTGTTTCATCGACGAATTAAAGAAAGAATACCTCGATATTATATAGAGATATTATATAGGTAAAATGATTATTAATTGTTCTTTTGCTGAATTTGTTTAAAAATGTATGGGTTTGTATATAGAGCAAAGAAAAAAAGAAATTTCTTTCTGTTTTTAATGGTCCAAAAGAACATGACTTACAGAAAATGTTGTCCATAGTTTTCGAAATAATCACCGTCGACACCCAGCACCTTCTGACAACGTGTCTCCAGTTGTGAAAACTCCTTGGGGTAAAATTCAGGGGTTTTGGACGCAAAGAAGTTCGTGAGGGCTTGGCGCATGCCTGCTTCGTTGATGAAGGATTTTTGATGAAGATTATCCAGGGAATGGGAGAAGCGGTAATCTGATGGTGCAAAATCAAATGAAGGTTAAATTGCGCTTTAGGTCCCCTACTTCGACAACTCGCTAATTTTTAAGCACTTTTTCGCACATGCTCATTAATTACTCGTTTGTTTTAGCCTTTTCATTGGTCACTAATTAGGTTTCACTTTGAAATAAATATAGAATTATCACCACGGCATCGGCGATTCTGAAAACGAGCCAAGCAGGGGACCTAAGGCACATTTTCACCTAGATGAATAAGGAAGATCGCATAAAGTCTCAACCGAGTCGCTGTAAAGTAATCCTGGTTACCCGTGATACATGCGGTTATGGTGAGTTTTTGTGATGTTGAGTATAAAAGATGCGATAAGTAATTACATGGTCTTGCATTATCATCCAAAAACGCTACATCCTTGCGTTTAACCAGTGCTGTCTCCTTCTGTAGCATTGCCTGTTCTAATTGCTGTTAATACAGGTACTCAATGATCTTTTGGTCCATTAGTAAGAGCACATAGTGAGCGACTTGATGACTAGTCCACTAGTCTCAAAATGCATAAACTTGAGCATATTTGGTCTTGCGCAATGTGGGAAAGTATCTTATAATATATAATTATTAATAATATAATATTTGGTTTTATTATAATTATTAAAATATTTGATCTTGCACAATATGGGAAAGTATCTTATAATATATTATATAATGTGAGAAAGTGGGAGTGTGATATTTCTGTGATATCATTCACAGCACAATCCCCAAACGCTTGGCATGTTCTGCGATTTTGATGCAAATTGTGAAAAGATAATGATAAGCATGTTTAGGGAATACATAAATTGTAATTAATGAATGAAAACATTATTTAAGTTAATGAAGTATTTACATATCTAATAAGAAAATATAAATTTTAAGATTTTCAAAACAATTTCTTTCTTTCATTTTAACCTAAAAGTATCCATGACTCAAATTAATAACATTTTATTTCTGTTACTTATGCATAAGTTAATTTGTAAGATGTTCAGAGGAATATAAATCAACACTAAATACAATTTATTATTATTAATTAGGATACATGAAATTCATCTTTTTAGCAATAATAAATTCAATTTAAGTTATATTAAGCTATATATTTTTGCTATTAAAAAGCAAAATGTATAAAAAATGCAATGTATAAACAAAAATGGAAATAATCGAAATATCCAAAGAAATTATTTTATCTATTTATACATATCTTATATATATCATATTTGATTCCAGAGATAAATAAAATAAAAATGTAATGCAATAATTTATGAATTCTACACAAAAAAATAGTTTAGCTTCGACCCTCTGGAACATAATCCGCACCTTTCTTATAAAAAATGGGTGAAAATGCGCTTTAGGTCCCCTACTCTGCCAACTTGGCGAAAGTGTGCTGTGGGTCCCGTACTTGGCGGGTTTTCAAAAACGCTGTTGCCATAGCGATAATGGAATACGATTTTTAACTAATCAGCAACCAATGAAAATGACCGATTTTTCAAACTGAAACCAATTAACGACCAATGAAAATGCTAAAAGAAAAAAACCAATTAATGAGCATGCGCGAAAAAACGCAAATTATTTCCTACGGAGGTTGCCATAAAGAGCTCATTGGGTATAAAAACGCCCGGTTTACCACGCTTGGTGCATTTATCGCTAAGTTGGCAGAGTAGGGCACCTAAAGCGCAGATTAACGAAAAAATGACTTATTGTTTTCTCTTCTCAGATATTGAAAATAAATTAATTCAGTCACAAAAGTCTAATTGTTGATGAAACCTCAGTCTACAGCAATTGACCTTATTGCCAAATCAGATAAAGAAAGGTCAGCATTTTGAGCCTGCTTTCAAAATACTGAACCACATTATTACAATAGAAGACAGTATTGAACCACGTAACACGATAGCTTAAATTGTTTTTGGAAATTGATAAAAGTCTCTTTCAATGAACAACTTCAACTTATGAATCACAAGAATTTAAAGAATAGTCCAGCAGATTTAGCAAACCAGGAATTGTAATTAAGGATCATAGGTTATACCAGAAAAAAAGACTCTAAACGTAATACCAATAGAGTGATCCGAAACATAACAGCACTTCACCGATTTCTTGGTAATACATCATTATTACTGATTAAAAAACGATGCTTAATAATAGGCATTTGTCTGTTTGACAGCATCAGAACAGTAAAGAGTGAGCATTTATTGTTTACTTCAAGACACCTGTTTCAACTTTTTTGTGGTCAACTTTTTCTTATATTTATAAGATGCTGGCTGAATCGAACATTTAATACTGGAGCTTAAAAACTTGAAGGTGGTGATGAATTCACGGAGTCAGAGAAAAGATTCCTTAGAAATGAATGTTTTTATCTGAAACTTAATTTGCACATTAAAACTCCAGGTAAAGGTATGCCATGAGTAGAGTATAGTCCCTTTATATCATTCTGGATTAAATCTTCCGCACTACGGTTTCTAATTTTGTGAGCATGATTTTAACAGTTACAACTTAACTTACTTATGCAAATCACTCAAAACAATTTTGATTGGAGTTCTCTGTAATGGAGCTTTGTAAACATTAAACAGCTTTAAATTTCGTGTTATTGCCTGAAGCGAAAATTGCAATTTTTTTCGCACACCTTATATTTAAATGTAGGTTGTAGCGTGTTGTAGATCAAGTTTACAAAGCTTACATGTACTTCAAAATATTGGTTGATATATATATATATATATATATATATATATATATATATATATAACAAAACTTACATCAGTGCATTTTTGTCATACGAAAGAAGTAAGTTTTATAACAGTTATGTAAAATATACTGTTATTCTATCATCAAAAGTTGACCGTATTTTAACAAATATTCTAGAATATTTTAAATCCTATTTTGAGACATCAATTTATTCAAAATTTTCTTTATTTGTTATGTACTTGTAGTAAAATATAGTACAAAAATGAAGAGAGTATTATTTGATACTTACAATTTTAAATGATTTTTTAAAATCAATAATAATAAATTTAATTAATATTTTAATTATAAACTAATTAAATTATAACATATGTAGTAAAAAACTTCAGTATATTTTACGGAAATTAAAAAGATATTACATTAAATACAGGATATTACTATTTTATACATGAAATCATTTTTATATAAATGGAATAATTTATAAAGATTATTTAAAGAGATAGTAATTAAATGATCAATATTTAAATTATAAAAAAAAAGTATTTTTTTAAAAAAGGAACGTATAGTAAAATAACTATTCATAAAAGAATCTTCATATTTTTCTGAGTAAGAAAACAAATTTAAACTGAAAAATGTTTATTAAGTTGATTGAAATCTTATTTTAATTGAAAATGTTGGGTTTAAAATTTAACTTATGTTTGTTCTATTGGATATTAATATCAGAAAAGTGGATATTTTTTTCTTTTTCTTTGATATGTGATGCTTTTGGAAGCATAATTAATGGTAGATTGAGGGATATAATTGAGTAAATCAAAATATTCGGCAAGAGAACAAGTTATTAGATTTGAAAAGAAATTAAAAGAACATAATTAAAGGAATGTTTTCCTTAGGCAAATATTTATCATTTATTATGTATCGTAAACTGTAATTTTAAAAATAAAAGATCTTAAAATTTGTTATTCAAAATTAAATGACTTTGAAATATTAGTAAATAAAACGAAGCTAAATTAAAGCAAATGTCATTTTTAAATAGACTAAATTTTCAAAGAAGTATTTAGTATTTATGTGTGATCATTTTTCCTTAATTATCCAAGTAAAATCATAATATTTAAATATATTCGGAAACGCTAATTACAATTTTAATTTACTATAGCAAACTATGTTCTTAATTTGAATAAAATTCCCAATAAATAAGTATTGACATCTTAAGTTCTCAGAAAGCAAATGGATATGAATCTTATTTGGTGGTATTGTATGTTTGCAAATTTATATATATATAATTTCTGAATTAAAATTTATAATATTTTCTGAATCGTTATCATTCAAGATGCAGAAATTTTGTTTGATTATCAAGTGAACCAATTATCCGGAAAAATATTTTTACATAGTAGTCCTTAAATAATGTTATAACTTTTCAGTAAATTTATTTTAGAATGAAATATATCAATATTTTAATTTTAATATAATTATTATCGTTTATTTAATCCGATTATTTGTTCTCTTGCTTATAAAAGGCGATATTCTGTAATCAAAACTCCAGTAAATTTCTTTAAGAACGTGCTGTTTCAATGACGTCACTTTTAAATCATTAAATCAATCGAAACTAAGTTAAAATTTAGCAATGAGAGCTTCATTTATTAATATTATTTTCAAAATATTCTTTTAGAGCTATCTAAGAGTTCCTGAGGTATAACATATAAAGTTATAAAAAAAAAGTTTTTGAGAACCCTGCATAGCCAAAATTCTGATAACCCTCGAGTCATAGTCAAATGATAAATCAAGAGAAAATATCATCTCATAAAATCTGTTATTTTCTTGCCAATCCTAGAAAGGAATGTTGGGAAAGTCTTGATTTGTCAGTTTAAAGTCTGCTTAGAACTTTTCTGGAATAAATGAAATCGTAAATAGAATTCCTCTACTAGATACTAAACATACTATTGATTATTACAATTTAAAACTGACATAATATGTGTATATATATATATATATATATATATATATATATATATATATATATAAATAATGTTTTAAAGATTTTTAAAACCTAAAACTAATAGTTCCTTTATACTTTGGGAAAAATTATTTTCAACACCTGAAATATTGAATAAGTTAAAATATACAAATGCGTATATAAAGAATAAATCATACGCAAAAATATCAAAAGATAGAATTAATACAATTATTGTTGTATGTAAAAAAATATTTGAACTTAAATTTAAACATAATAATTTATTCTTTATATTTCAAAGATTGTTATCTTATTAAAGTTAAAAAGCAAGAAGATTGAAATTTAACCTAATTTTTTTTATGAAATTAACAAGGAAGTATTAAAAAGTTTCTGAATTTATGAGTACGATACTATTTACAATACTTATACATAAATATTTATAAATTACCAAACATGCTTCAAATTATTTCTAAATTATATCATTATTAATAGAATGGTTTTCAAAGGAAAAAATATTTAATAATAAAATACTCCCCTCGAATTTCAAAAGTAAATTTTTCAAAACGTTCAACATCAAAATTTTTAAATTAAAAAAACAAGAAAATTTTTTCTCATGTTTCTTTATCTAAAAAATTAATACTAAATATATGTTTGCATTAATCAACCATGTCATTATATTTATTTAAATAAAATAACTATTACCCAATTATAATATTATAGCTATTGAGTGTAATAATGATTAAATAATTGTTAAATTCCAAAGTCTAAGACTATTTTTAATCGAGTTCTTGTACATTTTATTTATTATGTATAGTTTGATGGAAATATGTGTCTAAATTTTACATTTCTTCAAAAGATATCAAAAGCATATTTGTATCAATTATAATTATCATCCATTTACAACTTTTAATGATAAAAATCATTTTGCTGAGATTGATTTTTCTTCAAATGTTAGTAAATATTGCTCGTAAAATCTGGATGAATGTATAGTAATTTAGCATCATTTTGCTTAATACTTCTCTAAAAACCTCAACGGAACTTTAAAAATTTATTTGTTTGAAATTTTTTATTATTTTTTTATAAATTCTTTTTGTTTTTTTATGTATTATACTTTTTATTTTTGATTTGCTTAAAAGTAAAACATTTATGGCTTTTTAATGACATTTAGATGAAAGGAAAATGTGATTTGTATTTTTTTTTCAATTTTTATATTAATCTAAAAAGAAAGGGAAGCCATGGTGTTTATATATTTTAAGGTATTTTAGAATTACCCTTCTTCATAGTTTTTGTAAAGACATAAAAAATTATACTGAATTAATATTTTTCAATACGAATAATACGTTTTGTAGATTACAACAGAAACCATATTTACAATCTAAATCAGTATACTGAAAACATTTAAAAATTTCAGAGTTTTGAAACTTTTCTTTGGACATTTTAGAGAAAAATTTGTTCTTCCAGTAGTAATTAGGAGAAAATGTATTATATTTCTAATTTGTTAGTTGATAATAAAGAAAGAATTTCTAAACTCTTTGCAGTTACATTTATATCGATGCATATTAAAAGATTAATTAAAAGCATATAATGTAGAAGTATTGTAAAAATGAAACATATAGTTTCTGTAATAAATATCATTACTAATAATTAAATACAGTAAAAGTTTTGAATCATATCATGAAAAACACAAAGAAATACATTTCATTCACTATATATATATATATATATATATATATATATATATATATCGCTCATTATCTTTTAGTTTAGTGATATATTTCAGTTTTTATTAATATTACTATCATTTTTATATGTAATATTTGGTGTAATGT
>JAPDSC010062404.1:0-10243 GCA_026290005.1 Latrodectus geometricus
ATTTATATATATATCACTGTAACTGAAAGTCAAAATCCATGAATTGGTTTTATAATCTTAACATGAAAAGATAATAAAGTCAATAATTTTGAAAAAATATTGATTTTCTTAAGGTCATTAAATGGAACATTTAGAAAAATATACTGACAAAACTGTTATACAAGAATAAAATATTTAAAATAAATTGATTAAAAAATTTTAAAAGTAGTAGAATTTGCTATGCGCAATGAAGAAGATTTAATAAAAGATTCTTATCGACTAATTCCTCCAGCTGAAACAATAACATAATAATCTTTTATAGAATCTATTAATCAATGATTGAATGTACAATGCTGATGCAATAGCTATGCTGATAGAAGATACATTGTTCAGCTAGAATAAATAAGTTAACTCGTATTACTTTTTATTTTCTTCGAAAGAAGATTGAAACAGTTAGTAACAATTATTTTTTAGATAAAATTTTCCATTTAGTTTCAGATTTATTTTTAAATTATAATATATCGAGGAATTTAGCCTATCAATTTTTTTCATCGAAAAATTGAATTTATCGTCTTTTTGGTCAAAAATTCGTTATTTTTTCTATTTTTTAATAAATTAATGTCTATGAACCTTATCATTATTTTTTGTAAGCTATAAGTATTTTTGTCAGTTTAAATTTAAATAATTTAATCTGTCTGTTATTTTATTTATATAGATTTACTGAGACGATAACGTTTCCCAACTTGAAGCTTTTCACGTTTTTCTTGCTTATTTTAAAAATACACATTGGAAGTAGAAGATTAAATTACATGAATACAGACCTTCTCTATCAAGATAGAAATATAGTTTCGTATAAAACTTTAATGATGAACTAAATTTTTATAACTTCCATTTTGTTACTTTTAAGAAAGAAGACTTAAGAATGACTATTTTCTTCTTCCATTAAATGACATTGAGTTATTTTCAGTTTTCTAGCCCAGGAGGAATTCAGTATGTTTCTTGACAAATGCTGTATAACTCTAAAATGGCTATATTTGAATTGTTAGTTTTAAGTAGGAATTGAATTAATTGATATTTTATGAAAAATATTTTGCTTTGAAGAACTTACCTTATACGTAAATATATGTAAAAAAATCTAAGAAATTAGTGATGTGATACTGAATAAATTTATATGGCGTCAACTTGTTCATCGTTATATGTGTCATGTTAGTTTTAGATAAAAATATCATCAGCAGAATTGCAAAATGTGGTCCAATTACTGAACCAATTCACATTAATATATGTATGATAACACACAAGGTCTTAAGGATGTGAAATGCAAGGCGTTAAGAAGATGATGAAAATCACCAGCTCCTACGTTTGAATTTCAAGCTCATTTTTTATTAAAAGGAGATTTGAAAAATTGACACAGTATAAATTAAACCTTTTCAAAAACACAGGATTTTTAAGCACTTAAAACATACTCACAAGAATATCACTTCCTGAACAAGTAAAATTTTTAGAAAGTCCTAATGTTGCCTCATAATCTAAAGCACTGTCTTTCATAGCCAAGTTTCAGTATCTAAAATAGTGGTTAGAAATTTATAATAATAAAATGATGAACTTGAACCTTTTCAGTATAAATTTAGTGAAAGCTATATGCAATATTTCACTCCCATATAATTTTAATTTATTTATTTTACTAACCTATTCATATTTATGCATATATATATATTATATATGTATATAGCAGTAAATACATTGCTTCTACATCCTGTGCTTACGTGGTTTCAATAAAAAATATTGCGATATCAATGGTAAATATGATATTATAAAGTGAAATACTTTTTGCACTTTGATCGAGTTTCAGGTGTAACTCTCTTAAATTTGAAAATATGTGAAGATTAGGAACATCATACAATAAATTCTAATTTGTAACTAAGTGATTATTTAAATAATCCCAAACAAAAAATAAATTTCCTATAATTACGTATTTTTCAAGAGGTTTTATGACTGAATAAATGTAAGGAAAATTTGCTTTATTCTCACTTGTCAGAATAATTTAAATTTTTATTTTATTTTATAATGTAATCAACAATTTAAATGATAAAAAAGGAATTTTTAATGTTATTATTGAATTATATTAAAGTTTTGCTCCTACATTCATCTATTTCTTTATACGTGGTCACTTAAATTATATTAAATTATACGCGATGAACTGATCTTGTTGAAGAAATATACTCCAAAAAAAATAATCTCGCATAACTGATTCATAAAACACATAAGCTATCAATCCTGGTAGGTTAATCTTTATAATTAGATGCTTCTTGCCACGTAAACTTTTATGAGTAATAACAGGAAAAGAGAGTGGAAGAAGAAGTTATCCTGAAAATTTTAAACCCTTCTTTTAATAGCTCTAAATCGGTTTAATGGCATTGCTTGAACGTCACTTTTACGACTGAAGCACCAACTCTTTAGTTAAATCGAGTCGTTCATGTATTTTAGGATTATTTGATCTTAAGATTAACATTTAGTTAACATTTAGTTAAGGTTTATGAAGAAACATAACAGCAATTGCAACTTTCAAATTACATTTGCTTTTTGTTTTGAACCACTAAAGCACTTTCTTGAAGTGCCTTTAAAATATGATAATTTTGAAATATGAGAATATGAGAATAGAATTTTGCTGTTTTAAGAAGCACTAAAGGAACTTATCATAATAAATATTAGAAGATAAGATTCATATTTGTTAAGTTAATTAAACAGCATTGGAATGCAACATTAATTTTTTATCTGATACAACTTATACTATTACACTCAACCCAATTTACTTTAACATTTGCTATTAATTCATCATTTTCACTGATATTTCAAAATTATATAAATCATTATAAATATCATTTTAATTTCTATCATAAAAATCATTTAGAAATAATTCTGTATTAGCAAAAAAAATATTATTAAATACATTAAATTATAAAAACAAATTTAAAGTCATTACTTAAAAAAATTAATTTAAGTCAATTCGTCAAACCAATAAAATTAAAACAATCCATCTCAAAAACTTATTTTACACATTATTACTCATTTAAAAAGCTTTATAAAAATTATTGTATAACAGTGTGTATATTTTAAATGCTCAAAACACCTTTCTTTGTTTATCATTCCAAAATAATAGTTGTTTGTTTTGCTACATTAATTTACCAACATTAGATATTAAGCCGTGATAGCTCAGTAGGGAAAACTTCCTATATAGATCCCCAAGAAAAGAGTTCAATCTTGGGACCAGCTAAAGATCACCGTGTTCACTAATAGTAATTTTGGCACATTAAATAAGTCGAGATCACATATTCCCTCAAGTTCCCAATACAAATCAATACCTTTGCAGGTGGTACACCAAGGTCTTAGTACTTCTACTTTAATTCTTCAAAAAATAGAAGATCCACACTATTTTAACAGGTAAATTAGCATTCAATTTTTTTATCTTACAGAAATAGTGATGCATCATATTATAGGAAAATTTAATATTCATTAAGCATTATACATCATTTTTATTAATGCAAGAAAGTTTTAATTGCTGTGTTTATCCATGAATATTGCAGAGGCTCAATCGTTAATAAGTATTATTTATGGTTAAAATATTGAAATTAAAAAATAGAATGTAATTATAAAACTCTTATATTTCTCAACTTATCATCATCATAAACTTGCATTTTTAAGCTATCTCTATAATAAGAATAACTACAAATTCTATATTAGATATGGGATAAAATATTAGGGAAGAAGAAGGAATTGTGAGCAAATTATTTTAAATATCTTCTAATGTGCATTCCTTAAACTATTTTGATTTAATTTTATTTTTTTCTTCAAAATAATACTTTTCACTGTTTTATTTCAGAAGTATATGACAAATATATTAAATACCTTTTATTGCATATTTTTGCTTGCAATAAATGCGTCATAAAGTCTTGTTTAATTCTTCGTATTTTCTAATATTGAAGACAAAGATAAACCAGCAAATAACTCATCCCTGAAAGTCCCAACGAAACTTACAAGTTCATGACTTCAATAAAATAAGATTAAGATACATTTTAAAATTTATTAGATTATATTTAATATATAATTCGGTATTAACATGTCGGTTATGCACATGAATTGAAAAAGAAAATAACTTTGAATTTCCTCGCATAAAACGATGATAAAATTGATCGTGTTACAGCCATTAATTCCATATTAAATCACAGTTAATGTAAGTTTCCAGGAAATAATCTAACGTCACTTATTTTCATATGAAATACGCTCTAGTGCTCGCGGACTCGGGGGAAATATAAAAATCATGCCCCATAGCACTTCCGATTTATCACATTTCCGAGGATATCTTCATGAAAAATTACTCTGATTTTATTATTCAAGCTAATGTACCCCCATTAGCTTGAGTTTTTTTGCAGAATTTTAGTCTCAAATTTATAAGGAAGATCTTATTTCATCCTCATTAAATATATATTCTAATCACAGCTCTTATGAACTCAAAAGGATTGAATAAATTTTTTAAGTTAGTGATAACCTTTTAAAATTGGTTTTCAATAAAATATCTTATGATTAAAAAACATTAAAAGGAAAAAAAAGCCAAACTGTATGTAAATTCTTATCAATAGAAAAAAGTGATTATTTTTCTTGCTGGAGAAATTGTGCGTGAAACTCATTCAAAATATAATCTCGACATCAAACTATTTTCTTTTCATATTTCATAAAAGTGGTATATACAAAAGGAATATAGAACATCAATTTTTTCACAATAATTTCTTTGATATATCATCTGAACTAGGCAGTTTTTTCCTAGTGCATATATAACAAATATCATAGATCTATACTTATTATGTACTCTGCTCCAATCAATTAAAATATTCTTTGATACTTCTGGTTTTCAATAACAATATGCATTTGAAATATTAAAAAGAAAATGCTAACGACAGAATTTTTTAAAATCCACTTTCTTATCTTTCCGGAATTTCGACAGATTGGAATTTTCACATAATCTATATTGCAATTAAAAATAACGTACAACTTTTTTTTAAACTTTGATTCCAAAGAAATCTATCTTCTACCACACAGAATGCATTTGGTGGTGTCTTTAATTTGTAAAAAATAATTATAAAATTTATTAATTATTCTCTCCATTGAACTGTTATTACCTTTTTCACATTTAAAAACATTTAAATATCAAATATCTTAAATGTTTTAGCTGATTTAATGTAGTGAAGTTAATTACATTGATTCAATTCATGTTACCTCAAAGTCGAGTATCAGTTATTTTCTTACATGCGTGTACAATAGAAAAATTACAAGTAGTTCTGGGTTGATATTTATTTCGTCCTTTTGTCCATTTATTCCAGATTGTCGCCATTATGTCTTCTATCCTAACCTTGCTAAGCATTTCATTGCTTCTTAAAACATTGCTCTGGTAAGTTAGAATGTCAATTAAATGTAAGCTACGTAGTTATTTTGGCAAAAAAGTTGGCAACTGTTGATGATACAAAACAAACTGCTTCATTATCTTCCAACACTTCATACTAAATAATTCTGGCGACAAATTTCTCTTGCCACAACGATTCTCTTCTCTTTCTTTTCATCGAAATATTTATTTTATCAATTATTTGCTAAAACTATTCAGTTTATACAAATGTAGAGGAATTTGAAAAAAGTAAAACTATTCTACTGTTTATTTATCATTAAATGTGCATTTCAAAAATAAAAAAAAAAAACATATTCTGATTAATTTGCTGGATAAAATTAAATGGGATACATTTACAAAATTCAAACATAACGAATATACACAATTATATAATGTAAATAATCTACGTTTATTATTTGTCTCAAGGCAAGTACTGAATATATTAGCACCTTCTGGCGTTGAATGAAATACATTCAAGTAATTCACCAAAATTTCCAATCTCTACATTTTTGTTGTTTTATTTGTTTATATTAATAAATATTTTTTAATGAAATATTGAGAAAAATCGTAAAGAAGTAAACAATTGTCAAATAATTTTCGAAAAGGATTTTTTTCACTAATTTCAATAAAATATGAATTAAATCTGTGTTTTTAAAGCATTTTTTATAATATTGAAACAAGGTCATGTATAATGTTTTCAGAATTCTCTTATAATGTCTTATATTTAGCACTTTTAAAATAGCTCTAAAGATACTTATTTATGTGTTATAAATGACAGAAGTTATATGCAAAGATATTTAATTTTTTAATTTTATTTAGCTAAATGTTTTTATAAAAGGGGTAGATAGAAGCTGATTTTTAAAGCTTCTTAAAACACCGTCTTGAGAAGTAGAAGAAGAAATGTTGAACACCAATTAAATGTAATCATTTTTGAGGATATATACGAAGTTATACAAAAATTTCCGATAGGCAGAAATCTTTTCTAATTTTTGGAAAAAATATTGATTATTTTACCAGTTACCTTTTCAATTTATATAACGACATTATAAACATTGTAAACCAAATAAGGCTGATGAAGATCACTAAAAGTACATTAAAAGTATACAAAAGTATAAAATGAATAAAATTTATATTTTTGAGAAAATTGCCATTAAAGTACAAAACCTGATACTTGAAAAATATTATTTATATAAATAAAGAGAATTTTTAAAAATGTGTGCTTGCATATACCCTGCAATATTGCAATTAATTTATATACTTCATCTTTTTAGGAGTGTAAGTAGAAAATGTTTTAATTATTTTCAATTTAAAATTTTTCTATAAAATTAGAGTTCCTTAAAGATAGATTATCATATTCCTTAGAAATTAATGTTAGGTGATTTGTGTGTTTATTTATTTTTTAAAAAAAATAATAATTGAACATTTAAACTTAGTCCTGGATAATGTCAGCAGAAGTATTGCTCAATTTTTACATTTTTCATTTTTAAATGCATGATTTTACTTATAGTTGCTTTTTATTACGAAAATACAGGAATTTCAATCATTATAATATTTATTTTAGTGTACAAACAGCATAAAGTTTGATAATGGGGTGATTGTTTTAGGCTTTTCTATTGTAAATTACCATTTTCATTCTAAATATTGAAGAAGAGTTTCAAAGCAATTAATTGAACATGGAAATAAGAGAGAAGTGAGAGAATGTGACATTATTTAGTCGTATGACAACGTGTGATTTGATATTTCCATGAAATTTTCTCCCCTATATCCACGCCTGTTTCCGGTTAATTAATCAGGAAACGATCATTTCCTTAAAAAGGTACATCAGTCTTAGAGGAAATAGAGTAATGGTATCAGTCATATAAAGTTACACCAGATTTATCATTTGTTCCGGAAATTTATGGATATGAATGTGATGAATCTTGAAGAAGAATCATTCTTTAACATTATTCATCAAAAATCAAGATCACTGAAATAAAACTAACGAAAAAAGAAATGAATGAAGTATAGGTCCATTACATTTTATGATAATTAAGTTACCCGAATACCTTCGAAGTCAAAATTTTTCAAAACGAGTTTTAAACGTGTTTACATTTTTTAACATAATAGGTTTAAATATTTAAAAAGGCAATTATGTATAAATCCCATTTTGGATAATTTTATGCAAAAAAGTAACAAAATTGCATGAATAAATTTCTCATGATAATTTTTCATTCATCTAAATATTATCAGAATAGATCATGTTAGAAAATAGACTATGCAAAAGTCAAAATTTTGATATGCTCTGTCAACTCTTCTCACATGTGCATTGAAAAAAAAAATGAAAATACATTTTAAAAAATATCTTACCCAAAATACGTAAAGAGGACTTCAGCAGTGTGAGTATGACTTATTCCCTGGTACATACTATATCTTAAAGATATACACACCAAATTTGAGTAAGATGAAGAAATATTTAATAATCATGTGCTACGAGAAGAAAACTGTCACAAAATTTTATTTTCAGGAAACCAGAAAAATGGTATCACTAAATTATTTTTATTTTTAATAATTACTTCATCTTAAAACTTGCTTAATTTATGTGAAACATCTTTACTCTTTCATAAAAAAAATCTTCTTTATCCTAGATGAAAAAATATTACCATAAACCAGCGTTTTACGTTTATAAATCCCTATATAATCCTCATGTCAAATTCTTGTATTTAGTAATGTTTTGCTGACTCAGCCAACATTGATATTTTATTATGTAAGAAAGTTTGAGAATACTAAAGTTATTTAAACCTGTAGGAGGCGCACTTCTGTCGCTGGAGATCACATGGTTTAGTTTTTTGTCATTCAGCGATCATTTTTTGCACACGAGGTCTAATTTGACCAGAACTTACTATTTAAAATAAATTTTGAACCTCTATAAATATCCAAGATAGAATTCGAACCCATTAACTGTTGAACTGAAGAGATGAGAGTTAACCATTCAGTTACCAGTTCGCTTCAATAGATTTCGAGTGGGGTAACTACTGCATTACAATAAATTGTATTAAATGATTGCCTGAACAACAGGTAATTTGAAAACTATTTTAGTTTATCATAAATGTATGATTAATTTCTTTCTTGCGTCATTAACAATTAACAATTAATAATATCATTAATAATTAATAATTAACAGCAAATATCCCTTTTACCATTTGACAAAAAATAAATTTTTTTATGTTCCATTTTCTGATGAAACTCTCTTAATTAATCATCTTTATGAAATTTATCACTATATATTTTATATTTACAGCACATATTTATATTTAAAAATATATATGTAATAAGAAATGCATATTTTTTAGAAATGTTTAGCAAAATAGATGAGAATATAAATAACTAGAAAAGCAAAAGAACAAAAAGTTTTTTAAAATATTTGAAAGAAGTTTAAGGTTGAATGAGAACAATATAAATTATTTAGAATAAAAACGAAACATATGTAGTAAAATTATTTACATTATATATTTAATGTAGTTAATTTTATCGGTTAATATCAATCTATACATACATATAAATATATATTAGGTAGTTATGGTAAAGATCGAATGTGAAATGCTTACACGAAAATTGCTAGTAAACACTTTTACAAACATAATTTCAATAGAAAATAAAATAAAATTTGAGATGGGAAACGTGTAACGTGTATTTATGATGGAATAGAAGAGAGAAAATAGGCATGAGCATTAGAATAATCGGGAATAAGAAGAATAATTTTAATTGCAAAAATTCTTTTAGTATTTTCAAGATGAATAAAAATGGGAAATATTGGTTGTCTTTCAAAGTTGTTGGTGCGGGAATATCCGAAGATTTATTCAGTTGAGAGGATGGAGCCATATGGAGGCTTGACATTGAGTCAATCGGAAATACCATGCTTTTTTATGTACTTGATGTTACTCTATACCTAGGAGCATTTTCCCAGTAGAGGTTTCATATGTCTAAGGCGTGGCTCTGCTTTTAAAAGAAATTTTAATTGAAGATAAAAGGAAATGTGTTTAGATTTTGGAAATTATTATTTTATTAAGGAGTAAAAATATTAACACATAAACTTGCATATTTGAAGTAACTAGTTATAAAGTTTAAAGAAAAATGTGTGGGAAACTTTTAAAATTCTTTAATTAAAAAGCAGATATGCAATTTTCCTTGTCATTGCAAATGAGTAGATAATGTTAATATAGATAATAAATGCTACTAAATGAAGATTTAAGTAATAAAACAACAATAGTGTCATCGAATTATAAGCGTTAATAGAAAGTGTTTCTTAACTTTCATTTTTGAAATATTGTCATTTTTGAAATATAGCTTTCTTTAAATCTCTAAATAAGACATATTAAATAATGATTCTTATCTAATATTGTCCTACTAATATTATTTATATATTAGGATATTATATTCCATGATAATTCTCAGTTTATAGGAAAGTATCCAAAGCAAAAGTATTAATAAATTTTAAAAAAATAATTTTCAACATCATTAATATTTAAACCCCTTGAAAAAAAAGTTCTCAGAAACTCTAGACAAAAATAATGGGAAAAGTTTTTTCTAGAAAACGTACAAAGGCAAAACATAAACAAACATGTATTACGTGACTTTAATAATTACATGTTACAAAATAAAAAAATAAAGAGAGTTTTCAATATACATATTTATTTTACAAAAAATTTCTTTAAGTGTTTCCAAGTCGTCTGCAATGTTCTCGAGAGTTTGAAAGTTATACTCTAAAGAAACTTTGTTTCCGAGGAAGAAACAGATTCAATTAGCAGTGTTTTTTACATTCCTTTTATGATGTTCTTTCTTGGTGTTTTTTTTTTT
>JAPDSC010062410.1:0-13196 GCA_026290005.1 Latrodectus geometricus
AAAAAAATATGACATCCAAAATTGGCAAGTGAAAATATGTTAGACTGAATAACTCTTAAGTAATAAACCAAGAAACCTGTGGGTGGAATGTGAACATCATTTAGATCAAGATTTTATTTTCCTTTGCTTCAAGAAAACAAGATAACGTAATGTCTTGGTGAGGATTTAATTTAATATTAAACTAATAATCAATTTTTCCTATTACATTCTTTGACTACAACAAAAGCATATAATAGGATTAAAATAATATTTCTTTTGCATTTTATTCCAAAAGGACATTCAGTTTTCGCAATAAATCCATATTATTTGTAACATTGCGAAATTTTAGATGAAGATAATTCAACCTATTTCTCAATTGAACTGAATGAATAATATCAAAGTGAATTGCAGAATTATATTGCTATGACCTGAAAATATTGAAGATAATACTAGAAAATATTTTAATATTTTATAAAATGTAATATAATATTAGATTTATCTCAATAAATACATCTTGATTTTAATTCTCAGCCCTGTCTATGGTACTATAAGCATTTCCGATGACTACTCAGATGGGCTTCCAAAACCATGATTGTTATTGTTTGACTTTAATATTTGTTTCCCTTTTTCCAAAAAACAGTTCCATTTATTCTGAAACTTAAATAAAAAGTAAAGTGTCACATTTACATACTTATTTTAGAGTTTTATTTCAAATTCTTTTAATAATCATACATCTTAACATGAACTACATCAAATAAATTTTTCTAGAATGATAAAATGACATTAATAGACACTTCCATGATGTTTCCACCAATTATTTAATTAAATATTTAATTAATTTTAATTAATTGATTGATTAAATATTTAATTTTGAATATAACTGAAATAATCTAATTTTGGATCAGAAAAACATTATAATCATTTCATTCATTTTATTTTACTTTTTTAATTTGATTTATTCTGCCCTGCTATAATTTGAAATTTTTCATTCATTTGGTTTTTCTTTCGGAAAATTTATTCTGGTATGCCAGCTATACGATAAATTTATTTTAAAAATAAGAATAAGTTTAAATGGCAATATATCTTATCCCAATAAAAGAATTATTTTATCATTAGGCCTAAAATAAATTATGTTAGTATGTTTCTTACTATTATTAGTATTATATACTATATATTAGTATGTTTTTTTTCCATTATGTTAGTATGTCTGTTAATTACCTGGTTTTCGCTTCAATGAATTTCTGCATAGCACATCGTCAGAAAGAGAATCTTTCATATATCTTTCATATTTGCTCATCTGGTAATTTATTTTCTTTTCAAAATTTTTACGCCAATGTCTATGTTATTTTTACCTTTTAGCTTACAAAATTAATTTTCTTAACAAGATATCATCTTAAATTACTTTATTTTATTGCAAAATAAATCAACACATTGTTCCTTTCTGATTAAACAATCTTTGTCCAATAGCACCTCTATTTTGGTCAACTAACTCATTATTAGTTTACTGGAAATGTACTTCAAACTTAAAATATGTATATACATTTATTTGTTCAAAATTACTTTTTATTTAAAATTTTTAATGAATACTATATATGTGTGAAATATAATACCACCCAAATATTGTTATATCCTTTAATCAGACTACATTTGTAAATCTTATTTATTATAACTTTAAAAACGGAACAATATACCCTAAAAATAAGAATAATTCAGTATAAGCTAAAAATGTATTAGCTTGAAGTGAGCATTATATACATTTAATTACCTGGTTTTCGCTTAAAGTAACATGGTCAGATATTGTACTTCAGAATTAAGTTTAGTTTTGCAGCCATTAATTGAGTTATTTTCCTTTTTCTACTGTAAAATTTTCATATATTCATTGACAAATAAATTGATGTTCTAAATAGTTTGACAAATATCTTACTAGAACATTTTAGAAATATAATTAAACGTCCTCAATAATATTCAGCTGAAATAATACCAAATAAATACAAATAATATTGCAATTTTTGAAATAATTTTTCTTTTAAAAATATACAAATTTACTATGTGAAAATAATATTATGTATTTATACGAAAAATATACAATAATATTATATAAATGTTTAACACTACTATGAAATTGAATTTTGTTTTTTAAGTTTCGTATCATCATATAATAAATAATTGAATTTCATATCTTTACATAATAAATAAAATTACAACAATTAAATGACAATAACAAAAATTTCAAAATATCAAATGAAGAATTATGAATTTAATTGAATTAATAATGAATGAAAATAATTGAATTTCATATCTTTACATAATAAATAAAATTACAATAATTAAATGACAATAACAAAAATTACAAAATATCAAATGAAGAATTATTAAAAATATGGTAAGCTATTATAAGCAAAACAAAATGCTTAGAATATCAAAGACATTTATAAGAGCTTGAAATGAGGAGAATTTCCATATTATCAAGAATTTTATTTTATAATTTAACACGTAATTCGACAAAATGATAATGCTGAAGCACTTATATACATGCATGTTTAATATTTTATTGAATCGATGCAATATTTTAAAGTATGAATATTTACATCATAAATAATAAAAATCTTTTTACATCATTTTATTTAAAATGAGATTCACAAAGAATTTTTATATCGGTCTGGTTTTATCTAATTTAGCTGTGTATATAGTACACATATTCATTATAAATACATATATGACTTAAATATCAATGATATTTAATATTATTAATGGTATTAAGTATACAAATATAATTAAAGAACAATTATTTTTTTTAAAGGTGAGGCTTTTGTGAGGAAAATTTCTGATATCATAAAAGCTTAATATCATAAATGCTTTTATTTTGAAATAACAATATTTTTAACCAATCATAATTTTCATATAAATCTGTTTTATAATTACACCCTTTAAAAATATTTACAGTAACTCATAAAGATATTTACAGTAACTCATAAAGATATTTACTATAAGAAAAGAAAAAAAACTAAAAAATATATTTGTGAGCTACAAATATCAGAAATTCACCAAAAAACTGAAATGATTCTCTTAGTTATAAATAAAATATTTTATTGAATATAAATAATTTTATTATTTACAAGCTTAAGTTATATAGAAAAATACAGTTTGAAATCATTAATTTGTTTATCATAATTGCTAAATTATTAGAATTTCCAAGATAAAAACTCTTAACAAAAATTTGCTTTCATAAAAATGAATTAATTAATTAAAACTTAATATGCAATTGCATAATGATTCAAGCCTAATTGGAAAAATATAAAGTTTATCCAGTGAAAGCAAAAAATAAAAGACCAGAATATATTACTAGTTTTTGACGTATTTATGTTTTCCTATTTTATTGTAAATTGCTTAAAAACAAATAAATTGAAACTCATTTTATCGAATAAAAATGTATAACTGCATATAAATGATGTATTTATTGAATATACTGAGTGAAAAGTAATATTTTCTCATAAGTGCATATTTTATTTTATGATCATCACAAAGAAAAAAAAATTCCCAAACGAATAATCAGAAACTATCTAATAAGGAGTGTATCAAAAAATTCAAATTAGATTACTTTCTTTAGAAAACTTTAATGAGGTATGGAGACAAGTATGACATTGTTCATTTTTTTCATAAATTTCCAAGCTAATTTAATAAATTTTATTATTAGTTGTTCACCGAAAAGGACATCATAAACACGTTGGGAAGAACTTAGAAAGTTTCCTATAATAAATGAGAATTTTACGTGACAAAAAACGCATAGATTTTCAGATTGGCATTTTATAAAAAGAAAAAAAATACCGCTTGTTCAGAGAGTGTTAGTCATTAAATTCAGCTCATTATTTATCGTTCTTCCATATTAACGATCGTGCTTACTTGTGTTCAAAAATTCCAAGAATAAATCAAGTTATTTTATTTCTCTACAAAATATAAAAAGCAATTATTTTTATAAATTTGATTGAAAAGAAGTTACTTATTCTATTATTTCTATAATTGAAGAACATAAAAATGTCAGAACAGTTATTATAATCATGTTAGGAAATATTTATAACGAGTTTGAAGAGCTATAATTAAGAACAATTTTTGAGTTTTCCTAAATATTTATAACTTATGAAATTTCTATTATATAATATTTAATTTCCTTTTATTCTATTATATTTAATTTTTGCTTAAAAATAAAGCACAGAAAAATTTCAGAAATAAAACAAAATTAAATATTTTTTTTAAAAATTTTATAATTTAAAATCTTAAAATAATAATAAAAAAATTACTAATAATTTTTGTTAATAATTTGTAATAATAAATTTTCAACAACTGAAATTTATATTGTTTTCAGATTGAACTCTATTCTATTAATAACAATTGTTTTTAAAAGCAGATTATATAATACGAATCTCTTAAAATGGAAAATAGCGACGTATAAAAATTCAATTTAAATACATTCATGTTTAATATATACATATATATTTATGTATAGAAAGGTTATAAAAATTATGACTAAGTTACAATTGGTAAAGACTATGTTAAATTAATGATATAAGTTGAATATTTTTTCATGTGAAATTTAAACTTCACAATTTCTCAATAAATTGCTAATTGCAGTAATACACATATTTCCTAATATATTTATTATGAATTTTTTCTTAGTACCTTCTAAAATTAAAATTCATTTTAAGGTAATTATTGGCCAAATCTCATTATAGAATAAAATAAAATGTTGAATGCTCATAAATGTATACTCAATATGTAATTAATTTAATTTGAATATTCAATATTACGGTTTTACTAAATTTGATTGATATTTTTACTGAGAATATAACATTTTCATTCATCTGTTTATATGTTACATGTATTTATCATAGTACAAATTCATCTACAAATAATTAAGAAGTTCCCTTTTCAAAGTATGAATCCGAAATATCGAAATTTCTTTCTTTGATGCAATTTAATTTCCCTTAATAAAATTAAATTATTTTGGAATTTATTTTCTTACTATTATTTTGTTGTTATAACTGGAGAAAGAGATATAATTTTGAAATATATAAGATTTTAAATGACATTGATATTATCAAGTCTATAAAACTAAGCAGAATGAGATGGGCAGGGCATGTAGTAAGAATGAACCGAGAACGAACAGTATTAAAAGTTTTTATAAAAGACCTAGAGGAAGGCCCAAAAAGAGATGGAAAGTCTGTGTGGGTGAAGACTTTGCCTTCCAGAAAGTAAAAAACTGGAGATCAATTGCTGGAAGAAAATCAGATTGGGAAAATTTTCTGAGGAAGGCCCAGGCCCACAAAGGGTTGTCGTGCCAATGCTGATGATTTTGTTGTTATATGGTCTGGTACGCATAATATATTTTTATTCATATATAAAATCTGAATGATGTCAAATTTCTTATGACATTGATAACTAAACGCGAAATTAATTTCAAATAATCATTGTTGATAATTTTTTGAACTATTCATTAAATACATTTCGCCAATAAAAACACGATATACCATTGTGTAAACCCAATATGTTAAAATAAGTTTCATGTGATTAATTTAAAAAATATATATACTAAGTATTTTTAACTTTTCTGCAAAAAAACCAATAAAACATGTTTCTAGTATATTTGTAAACATGCTTTATGTAAATCAATAAATAAAAATTTATTTTAAATATTATTCAAAACTCCTAATGGAGTTCTGTAAAGTAATTTTGTTTTTTACAGAACATTTTTAACGAAATTGCAATTTGGTGAATTGCCTGCAAACAATATTTGATAAAAATCTATTTGAATCTATAATTTATGCGTATAAAGCTTAAGTTGAAATAATTACATCATTATTTTTAAGTCCTTAAAATTTTAAGGCACAATATTAACTTTTATTATTTTGAATATTAATGTTATTGTCAAGAGGGAATTAAATTAATTGAAAGTCTCTTTAACACTTATTCCCTATATTATTAAAAATTATTCTTTTGTATATTAAATCCCACTGGTAATTCCTTTTTAATTAATTTTGTGCCTTCAAGTAAGTAATTCACTGTAGAGCAATATTTTAGATAATGAATCAAATCTTTCAGGAATATTCAATCAAGATATGGCTTTCTTATCATTAGTCTTAAATATTAAATCTTATTTCAATTGTCCCATATATACCTAATTTAAAAATACTTCATAAATGTTAAGTTATCTGAAATACTACAATGTTCACTAAATAGTAATTTCTGATAAAATGATAAACTTGTGATAAGATTTTTTTGAATGATTTTATTTTTAAATGCAAAACTAATAATAGAAACTTCAATGAAAGCAATAAATACTGTTATAAAAATATTTTCGAATTCATATTTAATTATAACACATTTAACAAACTATAAAATATTGTAAAATTTAATTTTTCGGCTGTCAAAAGTAAATCACTTTCAAATTGTGAAATTGAAAGTTTTTTAAATGCTCTTCTTATTATATTATCACAGTCTGAGTGATATTTCATTTATCAACGAACATGTGTAGCCATATTCTTTAATCTGCATGTTAATAAGATGAATCTCAAGTACAATATTTAATTTAATTGAAGATCAATAGCCTTTCCATTTCAAACTTCTTGTATAATTAGTAATGTGGCGTATTTTAAATCCCTCCTTAAGGAATCCTCACTTATCCCCCTATCTGATTTATCACGGCTAACAGGAAGTCATTGTTTAATGAGCCCTGATCTCATCCAGTATTGATCAGCTTTGTGGAAAATGATTGCTTTGATGTAGAAACTCATTTTGCTGATCAACGATGCTTATTGACTTACAGTTATAAAGTCAACTCGGATTTCCATATAGTTAGAAGCTCAATAAGCTTATAATAAGTTTAATAACGTTAATATCCAAATTAATTAAGTTTATTTTTGCTTTAAATAGAACATATATTTTGGGAAAACAACGAATTATATTTTTGAAGAAAGTGTTAATCTCAACTAATTATAAATAATCAAACTAATACAGACGAATTCTTAGTAATTACAAAAAAATCTAAATATAGCACATTTATAATCTGTTCTTATTTTTTTTATTTACAATTTCAAATTGAAAGTGATTTTATTGCAATTATATTAAGTTTTAATAATAACTAAGCAAACTATTTTATTTACTATTCGTGAAAAATGAAAAAAATAATCAAGCTTTTAATATCATATATTATGGACGCTATTAATATTATATAATATTCTATAAAATGGCATAATAATTTTTAATTTTGATTATTTATTCTTTCTTCCTTTTACACAAAAGTGAAATTTTTTAAAATTTAAACAAATTAAAATTTTCCCTTATGTTTAAATCATTTATATATAATGATATAAATTTAAAGTTATTATTTAATGAAAATACCTATTTTAATCAAGTTGCTTTAAATATAATCTTAGTAATGGAATTTAGTGTTTATTTGTAAAAGTGAAAATATATTCATTTTTCAAAAACTGTATTGTGTTATTATAAAATATTTAGTAATATCATATATAGATAAATTTAAATCATTTATTTCTTTTTTAGATGGATAGTTTTTTTTTTTAAATCTGTTGTGGAATTTATTCGATGAAAATTTCCCGGTATTAATCGAAATGGATGATTATAAAAATTTTAATTATCATTTCAGTAATATGCAAGCTTATACGTATCGGAACTTGAAAAGAAACAATATTTGAAGTATGTTTAGTCATATATACATTTTGTTTTCATGTATACCTCAACAAATTTTTTAATTATTCTTCCAATAATCCTTTTAGTTAAAGTGAGTAAATACTAATGTATTATACATGTAAATCGTAATTATGAATAGATTCAAAGCAGTTTATAACATCAGTTGCAGAATAAATCCAAAGTTAATAAATTTTCCCATAACATTTTTTATTTTATACAGTTATATTTATTGCAAAATTTAATCAAAGGAACTTCACGAAAAGACTCATTTATTTACATCATTAATCAACTTGACTCAACTCTTGTAGAAAATTATTTCTAAAAAAATCGTTTAAAATAAAAAATGCTTATATAAAATTCATTTTCTGTCAGAAATAAATTGTTTGAGCTGAAAATAACCGGTATTGATTAATTAATTCTTTTTAAAAATTTATTGGAAAGATATTGTTATACTTTATTCAACGCTCATCAACTATGGCCATTAAAAATAAGTAATATTCTCCTGAAAAATAGCGTGAAAAAATCAATATAGCATTCATTTACATATTTTATACCCAGAAATTTATTTAAAAATAAAATATATGTTTACAAAATAAAGAAAACTTCACTTGTAAAAAAAAGGGAAACTGATTAGAAAATTGAATAGCTATTTCTTATTTAAATCCTATGTGAATATTTTCATATCTTGGCGAAATCATAAAATACGTTATTATTTCAAAGGCTGTCATTAACAATATTTCCAAAATACAGCTACTTGTTTGTTTAACTACTTGGGGGTAAACTGGGGCCAAGTATTTCAGTAGCTTCCCATCAGCAAAGATCAGCAAAGTGAAAATTATCGTGAGATCAGCAAAGTTAAGCATCATTTTCTATGGTATGCTATTGGAAGGTGATTAAATTCCCTCGCACTGGATACCGGGAGCTGAAAGGGTTGGGAACGCGTCCACGTTAATCTATAATTTCCAAAAATGATCTGTTATAGAGGAATTGGAGAGCATGATACCAGCTCAGAAGTGATCTCGTCAACTGACGGTGGTTTTACGAGGCCATGATGATATGTGTGTCATATAACTCTTTCAGTTTATAATATCGTCAGCTTCTATTTTTGTGTAAGTGCAGTTGACCTTTCTAATTTCTGATAATGTCTGTTGGTGGAATTTTTTATTCCAAAATTTTGAGTCTAGAAGTTTTTTTTCGCTAACGTGAAGTTTGTCCAAAGGGTTTTGTTCGAACTTTCAGTAGCCTGGCATAGGATTCAAAATTAGGATATTGGAATTTTTATCCTCCAGGCTTTTTCTTTAAATACCAATTACATCGATAACTTCGTATCGGTAATTTCTTTTTTTTTTCTTTTTTTCTTTTGTTTTTTATTTCTTTTTCTTTTACTGAGATCCCTGAACTATTTACCCCTGAACTGTGTTCCTAAATTAAATATGAATGTTGATATAAATGTATGTTCACTATAAAACTTCAGAACTGTGTAAGCGGTGTCCTATAGAATGATCTTCTAGGAAGCTAAAAATAAGAAAGGAAGTTTCTTCTATTGTGTCCTTATTTGAGCGTGTGAGTGAGTAAATATTATTTTTCGTTTCACGGGATTTGATGAAGCCGATGCTATCTATTGTTACAGTATACGCCGTTGTGTGGTCAAGATTTCCTCTTCGTTCTAGAAAATATTTTTCCCATTTTCCTTAAAAATTAAATTTATTACTTGTTAATCCTTTGAATATTTTCGTGTTAAACTCTTAAAAATTTTATTCTGAATTTCGTTCTCATTTTATATTTGCATTCATAAGAATGTTATACTGCACCATTAGGTAAGAGTTAAGCGTTGTGTCATTTTTTTAGGTAAAATTATAATACTTAAAATAGCTCCACGTAGCAAAGAGAATATTTTAAACATGAAAACCTTAAGGCACAATGTGGGATATGCACACACGACTACGTTTGATTGGAAAACGGTGATGTACTGTCTTTCTTGATATTCATTATAATAATCAAATTAATGTATATAATTAAATCAATGAAAGTACCTGATCATGACATATTATAATTAAGAATAGTATTTCATTATTTGTGCTAACATGTACACAATTACTTTAAAAATACAAATAATCACACCCACTTTGATTACCTTTGAGATAATTCTGCTTTTAAAATTTTTGAGTCTCTTGATATGGGTGTTTCATTCATTATCTCATATTGTTCACATGATGTTTTGAAATTAACATACATTTTTATATAATTCACAAATTTATAACTTTACCATTAATAGAGCCAAGTTCTATTTTTGACCCATTATTATCCAATATTGAAAATTATAATACCATCTGTACGATATGTAATAAAACAGAGTTGAAGCTATTTCTACCAAAGAAAAGTCGATTAAGTTCTATTTTGATCACTAGTCATATTTTCACATATCTATTAAATTCTAATTATAAAATAGAAGGATATATTTTTACAAAATTTTATAACCAATTACACTATATATCATTGTTAAAATGATTATTAAATAAAAAAGCTGAATTGAAATACATGTATTTCTTTATTTTAATTAAATGTATAACTATTAAAAAGGAACAAAGAAAGAATAATGGAATTATATATTTAGAAAATGAATCATAATTTATGACAATGATTCAAATATGTTTCTTGATTTATCGGTCGAAATATTTTTTCTTAAACAATCTTCTAAAGCGAAAATGAAGGATGTGGTATGACATTTCAAACAGATAATCAGTTATAAATTTTCAATGGTATCAAATATTTAAAAAAAATATTGTGGAATTCATGCATTGTGCTCCAAGCCACATAAAAGTATAATTTTTAATAATAAAATATTTCTTACAAAGAAAAAATGTAGGTTTCTATAATATAAATCTAACAAATTTGGAAAATATTTTTGGATTCTAATGAATCTTTAATTTCTGTTTAAATAAGAATAAGGAATATACTTCTATTAAAATAAATTTACTTATCATTAATGTCGTAAGGAAACATGTGAATAACAATTTACAACTTGAAAGATATGTTGTAAAAAAATCCCTTTTTCTTCAAATAAACAATTATGAGGTTGAAAGTAAAAGAAATATTTAAATTAAAAAATTGAATAGAAAGAACGTTTTTGTTAAACATGAAATTCGAACTAAAATTAATGTACTGAAAGGGAAAATAGTGAAACCTATCAATTCGTAACTTAAGGAAACTCACATTTTCTCGATTACACTTCAAATCATTTGTAAATTAGATTTAAAAGTTATTTTGGGGAAAAGGCAAAATTTATTTGTCATCAAAAAGAAAGTATATTAAATTGACAAAATTTTATTCCCTAAAAAATATCATTAGAGAAAACACACAGTTGAAAATGAATGTTCTAAGTATAGGTTCATTACGTAACTTAAGATATAGCAAAATTTTCATCAATTTTTTTGTAGCTGTCTATGTTAAATTTAGTTTCATAAAAAAAGTCATATTTCAATTGCAAAAGTTATTTGAAAATTGACTTAGGATTTACTTTGCATTTTAAAAATAAGTTTATTAAAAATAAGTTTTGTAATTAATCTTAATTCTACGTAAAATGTTATATTTTGTTCTTTATATTTTTATTTTCATTGAATCATTTTAAGGTGTAAATATATATTTAAGATGGAAGAGAAATTACTAACTTTTCCTTGTTTTACCTCTCTTGCATTTTTCATTAGTTTTTTTCACGCTTTTATTATTATTCGTTGAGTAACTTTCAAAAAGGAAAAAGTTATAAATATGTGTATTATTTTATTGTTTCCGTTCTAGCTTGCACCAGCTGGTGCGCTGATAAATTCTAGATTTTCACGTTTTTCAGTGATTCGAAGATATAATAGAATTTTATTTGTTTTTAGTTTTGTTACTATCCAAGTAAAAGTATATTAATAATCCATAAATAAAAGTTTTACTGCGTGATTTAAAATTTCTTCTCGAGGTTTTAGTAACATATTTTTTAAGAACTTTTGTTTTATAGATAAAATAAATGTATTAGAAGTAATTTATGTTCTAATATGTTGCTTTTGGAATATGAAATTGACTGATCTAAAACACAACAATTCCCAAAGATTTTATCAAAATGTGAATCTAGAAATCATTCATTGAAAGCTAAATTTAATGAAATAGTACTAATAACACTTTCATTAAAGTTAGCTTAATTTTAAGCAATAATTTTAAATAGTTAATTAAAATTGCTTTCAAAACACAAAGTCAGTTTCTTAAGCAAGTTTAAATAGTTAATTAAAATTTGTTAATAGTAACTATATGTGTGCACGTGTGAATTGATTAATTGTTGTTTTCCTCAAATCTAATTGAAATTTAGTTTTAATTTTTACCAATTAAATAATTACATTTCTTTATCTGATAATCAAACATATTAAAATTCTATGCAAGAAATAGGTTTTTGTTCTCTTATAACACACTATACTTAATAATAAACATTTTGTAACTTTTTGGAATTTCATTTAACAAATTTGATGTACTATAAAATAGTTTAAAATATGGTACACAATCTCATCAACAATTTAAAATAAATATCCTTACTTTTTCTTTTCAAACTTTTTATCAACCCTTTTATTCCTGAAATTTCACTGACCTTTTCAATCTAAAATATTATTATTTATTATTTAACTTATTTAATCATTGAAACTTTAAAATAATTGCTTTTAGTTTTAATATATAAAAATAGATATATAGAAACTGATATAACATATATTTACTTACCTTTTCTTAGTGTTTTCTTAGAGAGAGTAATGAAATATTTAAAACACCTTTAAATTTTTCATAAGGCAATATTTCTAACATGTCATATTCCTACGAATAAAATACGAGGCGTAACTGAAAAGAGTAACTAATAAATAAAATTTCTTTATGGTAAAAACCCACAAACATTTTAATTTAGTATATTTAAAATATTCAATAATGTATTTAAATATTCAATTACTGTAACGAAAGAAAATGCATAGAAAAAGTGGTTCCATTAATACTTATCATACGAAAATGCATCAATTGAACATTTTTCAGTTTATTAAAAATACATAAATTTTAAGCAAAAATAATAACTAAAATATCTTTATAATGCATGCGTATGAGTCATGTAAGATTTTAAGTAATTGCCTTTTTGTGTGTCAGTGTAAATAACGAAAAAATATAATTAAATAACCTATTTTGAAAACCTAAAAATTTTTGTAACCCAAAAACTTTAAAAAGTTAAAATAAATACTTGTTTTATTCATTAAACCATCACAATCCTATAAATATTTTCATTTTCATGTCTAAGTATTTATGAAATGATAAGAATTTTTAATTCAATTTACCTATATATTATTTACATTATTATCGACATTATTTCCAAGTAAACAAAAATGGAAAATATTCTCAGTTTCAAAAAATTCAGAATTTGTAAAAATTTCTTATGAATTACAAGATTTAAGATAAAACTAAATCAGCACAGAAAAATAATGGGACAAAAAGTAGTATAATATACATAATAA
>JAPDSC010062426.1:0-10271 GCA_026290005.1 Latrodectus geometricus
ATATATATATATATATATATATATATATATATAAATTAGATAATAAATAATAAATTACAAAATAAAAATTTACTGACGAAAATAATCAAATTATTCATATATATAAAAATTGACCGTCCAATTCACTTTGTTTAGATGAAGTTTGACTCTGTATAACTGCGACAATATATCATATTGTAGCTGATACGAGCTTATTGCAATACATAAACACAAAATAATATGTTCATTTGTTAAACGCGACCGATGTTTAGTTTTTATGGCTTTCATGGTTGAAAAAGCCGATTCACAAAGACACGTCGATCCAAAGTATGATTTCAAATACAAAATCAATTTGTAAATATTTGGAAACGTTTCCTCAGAAATTAAGTTCGAAAAATCAGTATCGCTAGATGCTCTGGATTTAAGAAATATATCTTAATTTAATAATTTCTTCCACGACCGTGACTGAAGTGGTATCTATTAAATGTCTATATTTTTTAAGATACTCTATCAATGTTGATATTTTTATTAAATGGAAATATCGCAAAATTTAGTATTTTTTCCAACCTAAATAAGTCAGTGAATCTTCTTTCAAATTCTTCAAACAAAACATCTAAGTGTTCAGCGAAATCTTCGAAGTCTCGGTTTGGATTATGAATGCACTCTTCCTCCATGTTTTTGAAGTTTATCAATTCATGTTTTCTTAATTGAGACGCATACCTTTTTATCGTTCCTTTGAGAGTTTTAATTGCACTCATCATGTCTAATAAACATTTATTCTTTCTTCGTAGATTTAGGTTTAAGTCGTTAAGTTTTGCAGTGATATCGCAGAGAAAAGCTAGTTTCATGAGCCATTTCCCATCTTCCAATTCAGTAATGTGCTCTTCTTTTATTAGTAGAAAATTTCTTATTTCTGATAACAGAATACGAAATCTTTTCAAAAAAGCACCAAGACTTAGTGTCTTTCAAAATTGCCCGAAATTGCCGTCTCTGAAGACTTCTTGAACGAATTGATTTGACGATTTTAAAAGCAATTTGCATTTTATTATTATACTTTAGTGTTTTTTTAACACAATATCTGTTGATGGATAATGCAATGATAGCTGACAATATTGGAAATTTCATCATCATTATTGCATAAGGCAAGAAAACCAGTTCGATTCCCGACCATTGCTGCAGCTCCATCTGATGTAATAGAGACCAATTTATATGTTGGAAATCCTGTCTTATCAATAAAGTTTTTAAATGAATGGTACATATCTTGTCCCCTTGTTTGTCTTTTCAATGGAATTATAGTTAATATTTCTTCTTTTGAAGTCATTTCTTCGGACGCCATTCTCACAAAAAGGCATAACTGTGCAATGTCACCAATATCTGTGGATTCCTCAAATTGAAGTGATAAGAAATCGTCATCATTATAATAATTAAATCGTCATTTAATGAATTTTCCAAATTATTGTTCGTAGCTTCAGTAAGTCACATCACAGAGTTACGTGACAAAGAAATATTTTTTATTGACGATATTATTTCAGATTTGTTTTTAAAATCGTGGAAAAGCACTTCTTCCACTTTAATGAAAGCTTCTTTTATCAATTCTCCATCTTCAAATGGTTTTTTCGCTTTATCAAAACTTCCATAATTTTAAACGACGCCAATGTCACTGCTTTAGCTTTGGTGCCTGGTTTTTTAAATACCAATTGCTGTAAACGTATATTCGACTTTAATTCATGCACTTTAACTTTTCGATGTTCACTGCCAATTGGAAAGTATGTAGCGTATTTTAAGTGCATGGTTTTAAATTGTCTTTCGACGTTTGCTTTTTTTGGTATAATGCCCCACTTGAGTTACATATCAGGCAAGCACATTTTTCTTTCACCATAACAAAAAAGAAATCATCTTCCCACTTATTGTGATAATGGTATGTTTTACTTCTCTTAGCACTGGTACCTGGCTGAGTAATTTTGGACGGGTTGTTGAAAAACAAATTCAACAGTTTCCTATAAACAGCTTCGAACAACACTTCGAACATTCAACAGTTTTGAAACTCTATCACTATCGGTATGGTCACGCGGACTACCTAAAATGTCTTCGCGGTCGACGTCTTGGCCATCCTTGATATATATATATATATATATATATATGTGTGTGTGTGTGTGATAGCAGTGCCACATAATTTAGAGCAATCAAAAAATTTATGAATGCACTAAAAATGTCTTTTCTTATTGCAATATGTTCAAACATGCTTAGAAATGTATAAAATGTATAAATGTATTATAATTAAAATCATTGATTTAATTCATCAAGGGATTTTTTCATACTAACTTGTCTAAATGAGCCAGACATAAACAGTTAGCAATTACTAAGCATTAACATGAACTTTTGGCATAAATTTATGGAATGAATTATTTGGAAAAAGTTTTATTCTTGTAAAATATATTTTGTTATCAACCAAATGTGTAACTTTGAAATAATTTGTGAAACCATAAAATTTACTTAAAAATATAAAGAGAAATTAATTTGATAATAAATAATTATAAATATGTAAACTTAACTATGTATAAAGATAAAAGAAAAATAATATGTTTGAATGTTGGAATAGGTGTAAGGCAAAATTTATGTTTTCAAGGTGTTTCATTTTAAGATTGCGTGAGTTTAATCAGTTTGCAGAATTGCACACATTTTGAAATATAATACAACCCTTATACTTTTTATATCAGAATTTTTATCGTAAAAAATGATTTAACTAGAAGTAAAAACAATCTCATTATTTGTACTGATACACATCTTTATCACCTTGGGTGTAACTCATTTTTATTATTAGATATCACCAGTCTTATAATACACGATATAAACAGAAAATATCTATAAAATATCAATATTTGAAGCAGAAGCAACAAAATGAAGAAATTTGGAATAATTAACAAAAGTTAAAATAAGTTTCGGTAAATAAAACTCAGAAAAGTTTAATTTAACAATTATATTGAATGTATTTAAATTCACAGAATGTAATAAGTTTATTAAATATGAATAAAAATGCATTATGAAAATACATATTAATAAATCACCTAAATTATGAATGAACAGCATTATAAAATATAAATGAAAACTAATTTATTCTGAAATTTTAGTGTTAGTTGTTTGTATATATTATTTAATATCAGAAAAATGCATTGAATGAAAACAACATTTGAAAGCTTTTATCTTTATATTGAATTTATTAATTGTAATATATGTACAATGAATTCATGAATTTATCAGCTGTTTTAATCATATATATATATATAATTTTTTATTTTTTCTTCACCACTATCTTTAAAAAGGTTGACATTTTTAATCATAAAAATTCAATGATGCTTAATGAATATTAAGTTTAATGAAACTATTTAAAATTTCGATATAACTAATTCAAATCAAATATTTATGTGTTCACAATATTTTTATCAAATAGTATCTCTACTATGATTTAGATATTTTCTAATAATTTATGCAGTAAAATAAATATAAAAAGAAGATATAAGGCAAAATTATATTCTAACTATAAATGCTATCAATTGCGATACTATGTTACATACTATACGATTAAAATAACTGTTGTTACATAAGAAGGATATTACAGAAGTATATCAAGAAAACAATAACTTTGAAATATATTATCAAAAGCTCTTCAATTGAAACTTTTGAAATAGAAGCCTTTTAAAACTTAAGATATAATTATTTCAGTTAAGTCCGTAATCTATTTTGAAAAGGAATATTTTTTCCACTCATGAAAATCAATTATAATTATTTCAAGTTTGTGAAAAATCAGTCAATTTATTCTGGAGAAAAATGTAATTTTTATCTATATTTCATTTAATTATATTTTTGTGTTATTCATAAGTTACCTAAAAATAGAATTTTTAGGTAAATCGAATAGCAAAAAATAATATTTATCTCAAATAATATTACTTTATTTTTCTTATTACTGTAACAACATTGATATATGTTTTTGTTTGTCATGATGTTTAAATTTTGATTAGAAGATCTTAAAAAAGTATCAAAACATTATTTTACAAAATTAAATTATTTTTTAATTGATTTGTTAATAATCGTAGGAAAAATTACTGATATAAAAATTTGCATTAAATATTTATTAATATTTCAGTAATAAAGTCTTTTTTAATGTAGTTTGAAAAATGAAAGTTTTCATTCAATTAGCATACATATGACATACATTTCGTAACTCACACTTATATGTATGTATGTGTATACTTACATCTGTAGGTTAGGTGAAGGATTTTTTTTTTTATTTCTAATGGCGGGCATTCTTGAGCAAGTATGTAACATTTGCCCCTTTGCCACATCAAGGCCGGTAACTGCTACTCATTTTATCGTTATCCGGTTGTCACCTGTGAAATAAGTCACGGAGGTACGAGTAGCATCGCCCACGCCACACCACAGCAAACACGTTTATAGGTCTGGCCACATTCATCCATCATCTGAGGAAAGGACAAGAAACACAGAGAGAGAGAAAGAGAAAGTACAACCATGCCCGAGCTAGGATTCGAACCCATGTTCTCCCCATCCGTTAGTTACGCTAACCACTAGACAAGTTGGGCGGCTTAGGTGAAGAAATGGTATCATTAAAAATATAAATGTATGCATAAAAATTTTCTAATAATTTGTTAATGATATTTTTTGTTTTTGTTTAATATTTAACTGATACTTTAAAGAATTTTATATGTCTTAAACATTTCTTCAGTTCTTTAATTTTCTCTATCCACTTAATTGTAAGATTTGTTAACAGAAAAATGCTTCTACTAAAAATATTTTCTGTGTAAACATCACTAAACTTTTGGAATTGCTTAAGAAAAATATAACTTATAACAGATTTCTTGACTGAAACTTGATTGTATACAATTTTAAGAACTATTTAAATTAAATATTCTGTAATGCTCATTTCGTGTTTAGAAAATAAAGCAACTTAAAAAGGAGTGTATATAATTTAGCTAACATATCCGAAGAAAATTATGGGAATTGGAAATGTGCAGCTTACTCTCTTGATGTGTTTTCCGGGAAATAAAGCTTTTCGTACATTGTTGAAGGGTTGCATACTTGCTTCCTCGTATTAAAGCCATTAACCATTTTGTTCAAATACTTGCGTGACTATAAACAATTTGCAAAATTCTTTGCTTTATAAATAAAATGCTTTCTTCCGAGACATAGAGATTTCATTTAAATATGACATAACAGTATGCATAAGATAGGAAACAATAAAACTATTCAATAATAAAACTTATTGTAGTAATTGAACAAACTCGTAAAATTAACATTATGATTCACTAATTATTTTCTTCAAATCTGAAAAAAACTATAATTGTTTTACAAACTATAATATGTTAATGGATAATAATGCATTTGGCTAGATGATATAATTTATACTAATGATTCAGTATTTGAAACTCTACACTGGGAAGCATTAAAATACCAATTCGCTCATTTTGGCTAAGCCATTTTGAGATAAATAATTACTTAAATGTTCATTTTGAATTATATAAAAAAAATCTTCTTCTTCTAGAAAAAGAAACTGTTTTTTTTTTCAAAAAAAGAGATTTTTATAATTAAAGCAATGATACAGGTCATTTTAATATTAAATGTATATCTTTATACAAATATTTACAAAAAATCTTTATACAAATATTTACAAAAAATCTCTATACAAAAATTTATAGTAACTTGAGTTTTATACCAGAATAATATCAGAGTCTATTAGGTTTTGTTAAGTAAATGTAGAATTCATAATTTTAAATTCAAATTTTGGAAGGTTTAAAGAAACTTATAATGAATACTTTACACTAAATGACTAGCATAAACAATAAGTTCTCACTAGCTTGAACAACATTTAAAACCGATACTCAGGACAAAAAAATTAAAAGCTTAACAGCAATAAATAATGATTAGAGGCGATAATCGAAGATTTAATATCCTACAAAAATGGATTAAATAAATTACAGTAAATAAACTAAAGTGGTGAATGATTTTTAAATTAATTTTCTATTTTTTATTTACTTACTTACGATAGACCTTTAAAATAAGATAAATATATTCAATGCTGAAATTTATCAATACGTGACATGATGTAATGTATACTTAGATAAAATATATTTTTTATTTCAAGGAAACTTAACAAAACACCTGAAACGTTATTTTTAATGACAATTATACCTGTCAAAATAGTGTGTCTTGTGTTAAAATACAGTTTCATATAAAATAAAAATGTTAATTTACTTTAGTTTTTGAATAATTTATATATAATTAACTACAAATTCTATATAATACAATTATGAGTAATAAAAGATAATTATTTGAAAATTCAATATTTATCTTAATGAAATTGAAAACATACATGTATTTTGAAGTTACATGCACTTCTAAATTTTTCTTATTCAATTGTTTTCATTAGGGTGGTATAAAATATGATGATTTTATAACTATTTCTTCCCAACACTTAATTGGAGAAATGCTGATGGAAGGATGTTTGTAAAAAATATGAAATAATATTTGAATTAGTACCTATAGAAACACAATGAATTTAGATACAATCGTATTAGATATCAGAAATAAATAGTAAAAATATTATCCATATATGATTAAGATGAGATTTAATGTGTTATTGCCATAAAAAAGAGAAAATATGTATGTGTAGTTTCTTACAATATTTTATTATAAATTGTAGAAATGTTTAATTTAATCATATAACAACCTCTTGTTTGGTTTCTGTATGTACATATAATATGAATATGTTTTGTTTCCAAATGTTAATCAATAGATAAAGCCATAATTGACAAAGGAAGTTTGAGATTTTCTATTCATAAAAATTTTGGATATGTTACAAAACTAGATTTGTCTGAATTATACTAAACATTGGTGTTAAGTCTCACATAAATGTGGTACATCATAAAAATAGCATTTCCTAAGAAACTGAGCTGATTGATGGTTAAGAAGGTATATTCAAAACATCTGCTAGTATGTTGAAAATATTTCTAAGAACAAAAACTGTACTATAAAGACTATATTATTGAGAAATAAATTCATGTTTATATAGATAAATGTTTCTACATTTAGTATGCATATTAGAAAAGTAAATCATATTTTGATACTATAACTTTTTTAAAATCAATATAAATGCTTATTATGATTACATTTTTTGTATTTTGTTTGATGCAATGTCTAAACACTTGACAACAGATATTTATTTGTTAATTAGTTTTGAAAGCCATTGCATCGTAGCATTCATTAGCACTTCATTAAAATTCTTTATATTTATGTTTATATTTGGATGTATGCTTGATCAGTGTATAAAAATAAGTAATTGAAAATTAAAAAAGCATGAAAATGGAAAAAAATGTAAAAACATAAGTAGCACTTCATCCTAGTGAATTACCAAAATCGAACATATTTCAAGGCATTTCCGTTCTTCTAAATTACCTTTAAATCTGCTATCAGAATGATCTATTGCTCCTTTCATGCAGCCAGCAAAGTTCGATCCAAAGCATGTGAAATATGTACATTTTTGTTCCTTTATTCGACGTTGCTTGGAACTGGTTTCAGAGAAAAGATTTATTATATCCGATTCCTCAAGGGAATTTCTTTCTAGACCAGGGCATTATTTTTATACTGAATGCAAAGGATATATAATCAAAATGCGTTGAATTGCGTCTTTGAAAGTTTAAATATCAGTGTTTAAGTATATTTATTTTACTCATAATTAAAGTTATAATAAAAAAAATAATTTATGTTTTCTATACTTTGGATAGAAATAAACATTCACATAAATCAGTAAATAACTTATATCATGTGCAGAGCATAAATAGAAAAGTATATTTATCTTCTTAAATTTCTGCTTTTTAAAATTTTTCAAAACATTTCTAAGCATTTTATGTATTTTTTGAAAAAAGGTAATATAATCTGTATAATTCTACTGTTTTACTATATTGTCAATAATTATGCAAATAATAAAATATATTTACTCAATAATTTTGAAATTTATATGCAATCCTTTAAAAGAGGAAAATTATTTTTTATGGTCATGACCATTAAAAGAAGTATTTAAAATTTTATTGAGATAAATAATTTATTATTACAATTAAAGAACATTGTTAAGTAATACAAATACTAATTTTACTGTATGTTTAAGTTTCATTTTCCTTATGAATACATTTTATTGAACTCTTATTCATAATATTTCCAATATTTTCTTCAATATCTGAAATATGCATAATAATTAAAACTTTATGTTTTTAGGAAAATTCTAAATATTAAAAGTAATGTAAAATATGGGTCAACTTTTGTCGAAGTGAAGCATTTAAATAAATTGTTTACATTTTTAAAAACTGTAAGAAATGCATAACCATTATAAACTTTACATGTTTTATGTGGCATGTTTTCATTTGAAGTACATTAATGTTTAAAACAAGTTTTAAATTTTTTTGTGTAAAATGTTTCTCAAAGTTGTTCAAGCGAAATATGTTTTATTTTATTAACATTTGATTTTATTTGCATAATATTCTTAGATAAATTAAACAGTATTCAGATTCAACATTTTTGAATATTTAAAATATATTGAAGTTCATATTCACAGTATTGTTTATAAATTTATTGTTGTTTTGTCGCATATATAAAATTTTAATAGTTAAAGAAAATCTTTATAGTAAATGAAAATAGACAATTTTTTATTTGAAATATTGCATGAAAGTAATACTCAAATATTCTCATATTTAAAAATAAAATCATCTTACACAATTTACAAAATAAAAAAAAATAATTTTACATTTATATGAAAATCTATTTAAACACAATCAAACACAATTTTACTAAAATTTAATCTTATTAAAAATCTGTAAAAAAGTTTTGATGCTTTTAGGTACGCTAAAGACATTTTACTCGTTTCGAAACTAATTAAAGAAATCATATTTACATAATAATTATACTTTTTGAATAAATAATTACAAGATTGTAAATCATTTAATAATAGTTGCAATTTATTGTTTCAAAGAAAAACAAACGTTTTGACGTTGAATGTGTTTCTTATGTAGTTTGCATATTTATGTAATTGTACTAATTAATAAAGTCTTAATGTTTAAAATGGGTCCATTTGATGTAGGTAAAAGAACATACCATTCATTGGCCACATATGCGTCAGAAGACATGGGGATTTCTATGATTTCTTTCTTTAAAAATTGTATTCAAGTTTTGACGCTGGAGATATCTGGACGTTCATCTCAACTGAGTTCGCAATAATTTGCTCATTACTTTCTTCTCTTTCGGCACATGGAATAATTTTTAACTCAATGCAAGAAGAGCTAACATATATTATGAAAATTTTATAGAATTCAGGAAGAATGATTTTTATAGTTATAATTGAATATGAAGAAATTTATTAACCAAATTATGAAATTCTGGAAATTAAGTCAATTTATAAAAACAAGCTAGTAAACACAAATATATTAGATAGGGTAAGTTGGCAAAGGGTTAATTACCCACTGTCCGACCTTTAAAAAAATAAAAGATAGAGACTTTAAATATAAAGAGTAATTTTAAAATTATATAGATGAAAAATTCAATTATTCCTATGACTAACAGCTTTTTTTGATCTAATTTGTTTACAATCGATATAAATACTTCAAATTGAAGTATTTGGACTTTTTTTGTTTATGAAGAATATATATTAAAGAATATGTTATATTTATAATACTCTTCAGAAATGAACTAAATTTATTTAAAATGGTTTAAAGTTTATTCTTGATGAAAGTATTATAACTAGCTTACAATTATAAAATTTATTCTGAAACAAAACTTTTTTAATTCTTATTTGCACTATAAATATTTTGATGCAATATAGTTGAAATATACTGGTAGATAGTTCACAAATTAATTAACTATTCTTTGCAGTCAGATAATTAGATATAAACTCTAAGTGGTTATTTAACAGAATTCAATTATGTTGCCAATGGCAAAGATGAATTAGTGCACAGTTTTATTTTGAAAATTAGTGAAAATTGTATTTTCTAGAACCATTTAGTAGCATTTTTGTAGAAAGATTTGACACGTGCATGATTGTGTCCATTTTTTTAAATTTTGGAATTAATTAAAAACCATTGAAAATTAAAATATGCATTTTTTCTTAATTATGTAAAAGTATATTAATTTAAATAACAAAAGAAAAGTGAAATTTAAATAAGACTTTTACTTATAATTTTTTATTCTATGAAATATATATATATATATATATATATATATATATATATATATATATA
>JAPDSC010062426.1:10371-31286 GCA_026290005.1 Latrodectus geometricus
ATAGTAGTTCTGAATAAAAGTGAAGTTATCAAAATATATCTTTATAAAACAATGAAAAATAAAGCAAGTTTATCTTGTTTCTAAAATGAAGATTTGCCTGAATGTAACATGAATGCACAATTATTTATGTAATAAAAAAATACTTAATATATTAATGTAATTATTAAGATCAAAGTCCATTAAAAATTAAACTAAAAGTATGATATATGCTTTTTTTGTGAAGACTACATAGAATTTTCAACATCTGTATATCCAATGCTTGTAAAATCCTAATCATAGTAAATTTAATTATTCTTTTTTTGATTATTATTATTCATTGATAATTCATTTAAAATATTTATTTTTGTAAAGGTATACATTAAAACGATTTTCTTTTTATATTTATCAAAATAGTTTCTTGCATACTCCAAAAATCTAATGATATATTGAAATTGCTAAATTTCCTATAACAAATTTGTAATAAATCTAAAACAGCAAAACAAAAGGGAAATGTTTTGGATATATGATTAAATAATAAAATATGTTGATATTTAAAAAACGTGTAAATACTTTAAAAGTACTATATTGCTATAAAAGTATGATTATATACTAACTATTAATTTTTGGTCCTCCACGTTTTATTCTAATGTTAAGAATTCAAAAATCGTTTATAATTCTAGTTGTAATATTTTAGAAACTTTCTGTTACGTAAATATTTTCCACGTATACTAAAATAATTAAGTAAAACTCATTTAAATATTCCTCAAACATTTTCAAATAATCATTAAACTTCAGACAATTATTGTTAGCTTAATTTACGAATCTGTAAACGGAAAGCAGTAAGAGATTCGAGGTTGTTGAAATTTACGAACAATTTAATTTTCCTGCTGTTACATTAGAAGTATGTCATTATAAATTCCGTTTTCAACTATTTCATTTGATTTAACTATTTAGAACTTCTCTGCTTTAAATAAAGGTTGACAATTTTAGTCCCATGTTTGTTAGAGAGAAATGAGGATGACTAATAAAAGATGCAATTAAAATGCAATCTAGTATTTAATGTTCAGCAATAATGAAACTCACTAATGATGAAATACTTACATATATAAATAAATGATGAATTTAATTGAAATTAAATATAGTAAACTTATAAATATTAGAAATAATTTTATACAAAAATTTAATATAAATAGTATTTATCTTTTCAGAAAATATTTATTGATTACATCAGCACGTTTTACTGTTAATAAAGTACAAAAATTCTCCTTACGATGAATAAAAACTGTTTTTTCAATATCGAAATTAAAATCACTTGAAAATTTAAGTTTCAATACTTCAATTTTATCAAGTCATTAAATCCATCTTTATATCCTATATCTTTCACTGGGATTAACAAATTTTAAATTCTATATTTACGGTGTAATATATATATATATATATATATATATATATATATATATATATATATATATATATATATATATATATATATATATATATATATATAAGCAATTTTCATAGCAGATTGCTACGAGATTTACAAGGAGAGAATCAATTACATGAGGAAATCATCCTGACAGTAAAAACAATAAGCATATAGGAGTGAGCGTAATCCAAGAAGGCAGATACTTACTTGCATTTATCAATCGTGAATTCCACAATGATGAAAGTACCAAGAGTATGTCAGGGAAAGATTCCCAGACAACAAAACTGTGCCTCCATCCTGGATTGCCGCTTCCATAGTTGCAGGGTGTTAACTTTCAGTGGCATATGCCATGTTTCTTCTATCCGATGGAGCATAAAATGTTATTCATCTGAACACGCTGTCTGTCACCACTCAATGGATGCCCTGATTTAGCATTCACCCTCAAATTCCAGCTTTCATCACCGATGAATAGCAGTCAGCATAGGTGCATGGACCAGGCGTCTTCTTTGGAAAGCCCAGACTCACCAACATTAGCTGAACAGAAGTTTGAGAGACACTGTATTAGCTTAAATAATGAAAGTAAGGCAAGTCATGTAACAGTTATTTATTAAATGTCCATTTCAAAATTAAAGAAATAAAACAAAGATATATTTAGTTAAAACAAAGCTATATTAACCATTTAGAACATCAATCAATTTATTAATTCATGGTTCCAATAAAAGTGCATATTTAATTTCATTTTAAACAATTTCAAAAGAAAATGCTGTAAAAAATTAAAATATTTTTCCTATCAATATATTTTTTTTTCAGAAAAATAGGTTTCTGTAATGACTTTTGCATAAAATCTCTTGTACTGAAAATTTTTAACACTACTTAAATAAAACTGTTATGCTAAAAATGCTGTGGGACTAGTTCCTTTTTCCGATTTCAATAACAGGATAAAAAAAAATTATAACTAAGCTTACATACTGAATTTCCAAAGAAAAAAAAATTCTTTTGGAAATTTATTTCATTTGTGAAATTAATCAATCCATCAAAAGTTTGCATTATGTAAATTCGTAAATTTATAGGAAATTTCTATCACATATTCTTTAGAATATTTCTCTAGGAGTTTCAACGCCATGGAAAATTCAACTATTCAAATAAAGATAAATGTGTGTCACTGACACAGTTGATTTTCGAAATTTAAATTTTCTGTTTACAAGATATTTTTTCAATAATACACACAAAATATTACAAAATAAAAACGAAATTATTATAGGAAAGTTTCATGAATACCATGATATTTTTAGTACGCTTATTTCTTCAATATTTTTGCAAGATTCCTCATTATATTAAGTTAATTAACTTTTTTTAAATTACAATCAAATTTATTTTGTTTGATTTTATTTTGAAAAAGAAAAATCAAAATGTTTTGATTTTACAAGAATCAAAGTATTTTTAAATTTCAAAAATTACCTAAATATTTGCTTTGAATCTCCATATTTTCTTCTTTGAATATTTTATCTATGTATAGGAATTTTTATGTATCTCTGAACTTTGATAATATCCATTTTCTGGCTACGTTTAATAATTTTTGATATTTTTGTTGTAGAATGTTTTACTTTCAATCCATTATGATTTTTTTTAGATTTATTGATAAAAAATATCTTTTTATAATACATTCTTTGTACGATATTGTTATACTTTTTGTATTTAAAAAAATATGAAACTATTTTTTGTTTATAAATGTGTATAACTAATTATTATTTTAATCAATGATACTAATTATTGATAAGTATATACATAGAAATTAAGAAAATGTGATTTTGGCATATATAAATGTATATATTTTTGTATATATATATATTTTTTTTGTAGATAGGATCATATCGCAAGTATATTGTTTTCTATAGATAAATAATTAAATATTTTTTTTAAATAGGTAATATATTTCTTAGTCTTTCTTATTGTCATTGTTGAAGTAAAAAATTATACAGGTTACAGATATCTAGTGTATTTAATAATAAAAAAATAAATGGATTGAAATATTGCTGACGAACAACTATTACTTTAACTATAATTAATTGTTGAGGGCAAGGACAGTTCAGGGTTAATTTATCAAATAATATCTAACTTATCTAAAACTGCTTTTCAAAGATAGAGAAAACAGATAGTTATAAAAATTTTGCAAAGTCAAGATGATCTTTTTTCTTATAGTTTTTAAGTGCAGTTGGAATGATAAAAAATTGAGACATAAAACATGTTTCATTTTTTAAGTATTACTGAAATCTTAAAAAAAAATACGTTATCACTGTAACTAACAGCTTAAACTAGATTTTTCAAATATGGATGTTATCATTAATGTATTTTGTCATCAATCTCAACTAACTGGTATTTTTATACTTTAACTTTACTGCACTTATACATATAAGAATAAGTTTATTGAAAAAATTGTATATAAAAATTAATATGTTATTACATTCATTTCATTGCTGTAATAATAGTATTTTCTATCATTTTTAAATAATAAGTAATACATTACAAATTATGATTAAAAAATTTAAACTTCAATCTAAGATTAATTTAAACAGTAGTTAATATGCTTCAATGTTTGAAATTATTATATATTCATATATTTATTTTTAGTTTTCATTAATTGTAATATCATTAACGTATATAAGGGCAGGGCATATTCAATGATATAGGGAGGAACATATTATCTTTCAAAATGTATTCATTTGGATAATTTCAACACATTCAATGAAATTTACACCATTCAATGAAATTTTAAAATAAAACAAATGAATAAAATTTAATTGTAATTGTTTTTTTTATAAGGCATACAATTTTAGATATATTTTATATAATTTAATGAGTTTTAAAGATCACTGAAACTTAAAATATGAAATGTTAACTTTTATTAGATTCATATCAAATTTCATTAGATTCAGGAAATAATATAACTTATTCTTTTATATTGGTGAAATTTAAATAATGTTATGATTTAAATTACCATTTCTGATTAATTTTACTTGAATATTGGTAACTTATATAAGATTTTAATATTAACTCAATGAAAAACTTACAATAATATTATAAATAAAATTTAATTTAACATTGAAAATACACAAAATAATTATGAAATATATTTTCTCTAATTTTTATAAATGTAAATATTCATTTACTTAAAAGAATATTTTGTTTTTAGTATATATGTAAAAGCAGAACTTATATTTTAATGCATATTCGTTTATTGTCCATTATGGATCTTAGAATTTTTAAGCAAATATTGGCCAAATATTTACATCACTGCATAAGGAATAAAACAGTTTCTAATCTAACTTCGGATTTTATCCAGATATTAAAATAATGGACCATTATTTTCTAAGAATGCATTATTTAAAAGATTTAAGAAATAAGATTAGGTACATTTCAGTATTTGGAAAATGGAATTTATTTCATTTTTGTTCCTTATATGCATACTTTCATCCGAAAACTGCATTTTTTTGGATAGCTGCTTTTATTTGAAAGTAATTATGGAAAAATATTTTATTAAACAGTAAATGCTCAAGAAAATGGTAAAAATTTAGATAAAAGTATTACCAGTCTTTAACTGCTTGAACGAACATATTTAGATAAAAGTAAAACTGCATGATCAGATATGGAAATATTTGAAAAGAAAACTCATTTTAAAATAAAGAAAACTATTATATTATTTTTTTATTATCTGAATAAAAATATTAATTCTTTTATTTAAATACTGCGTTTCTCCAACATTAAGTATATAAGTATTTTTCTTGCATCATATACTATACAAAACTTATTCTCACATCGTTTAGATATATAAACGCATGTGTCAATTGCAATTTAATTTATAAACTTTTTCTAACATACTCCTTGCTTATAAAGATAAATATCTGTGCGAATCTAACTATATCGAATTTTATTAAGTTTTCTAAACAGCTGAGATAATAAAAGAAAAGTATGAGTTATAAATAATGAAATGACAGTTGGGAAAATATTATAATAATTCATTTAAATTTTAAGTTTTTAAGTTAAAGTTAACATAGTTAATGTATTGTTTTTAATATTTATGATGGAATAACAACAGAAATATTTTATAATATAAGTTATGCGATAATTTCTTTTCATTAATGTATTCATTCTTAATGAATGCTTAAAATATGATAATTTTTAATTACACAATTTTTATCAATGTGATTATTTTGATAGTAGTTTTAGGCTAGTAAACTAACATTACAAATAAATTTTAATCATTCTTTATAACAATTTAATATTGTTAATGTAAAAATGGAGTTTCAGTTTTAGTTAGATATTCCTAGTTAGCATTTTATGGTCAAATAAAGAAATATTTACCGTTATTTAAAAAAAAAAGTTTCTTAAAGTAATTTTTTAAAATTTATTTTAAAAAATTTAGTTAAAGAAAAAGAAAAGTACTTTATTTTAATTAATACTGATCCCCTTCCAATTTGCTACACAAGATAAACCAGAGATGTCACAGCGTAATTTATTTGGCAAATAACGGATATCGTAATGATCAAATAGCCGAAATTAAAATATATTTAGTAAACTGGATGCAGACAAAATCATTTGTAAGAAAAGCAACTTTTTGCATAGAATTAAAGACGCTTTGGCCGCAACCTTAGGGTGTAATAGTAGTTTGCCAAAGTTTATCTGATACAGCAGCTTATGCATAGCCTGTTTCCGATTATGGCAAAAATAAACTATGCGTTTCCAATTTGCAATAGATCTGGACAACAAACATCTTACAAAAAATTAATCTCATGAATAAAAAAATAATAAACTGTTATGTATGTGGTCCACGTGGTCACGCATTTTCTATTGGTATGTAGTTTATGACAACTGTGGAAGGTGTAAGAGGATCTCTGAGACCCAATGCTAGTTCTCCAATGTATCGGCCATGGGTATTACAGGGAAGATACAATGAAATTCTATACCATTAAAATTATGATCGATGTTGTGAAAACAATGTGGGTCTAACTGTTCTTTTTACATAATCACCAAATTTAAATGTGGCAATCGAGATATTGCTGACAGAAGCTGGATTTGTCACGAAGGAGAAGTTCTTCCTACATCATTATTTAGGTCTGTTTTACTGACATCATGGCGATGCAAACTCCTGAGGTTTTGAGTGTAGAATACATAAAATGTCGGATACCTTGTGAGCATTCCACTTTATTTAAAATGGTATGGGATTGTACGAACGAACATCAAATTATTGATAATGGATTGAATGTGATGTTATATTTTCGTGATGTGGCTGAGCGATTTATCGCTGTTATGACAATCATCATCATCGATGCCTAGAGTAAAATGCGGCTGTCATCACCTAAAGTGGTGCCACGAAATGAGTATTTTAAATTAGATTTCTTATACTCTAAAATATGTCTATGTAGGTTATTATGATATGTTATTAAATAGATATGTACCAACAAAGAAACAAACATCATGTATACATAGTAGCAATCAAAATCAGCAGCTGATCTTCTAATAAGTATATATTAATATGACTATTTCAATTTTACTTGATAATTGATCGAAGTAAAAAATTTCGATGTTTCTTTTATTAATTTGCTTTATTTATCAAATTATGTTTTTTTTATTTAAAAGTGTCATTTTTTAGAAAGAAATTTTAACAATGTTTCTCTTAATTTCCTCTGGAAAAGCAAAAATGTCCAAAAAAATTTCGAGAAACTGTAAATTTCATAAGAAAGGCCATCCTTAAATGATAAATTTTTCCGTGCTTTTTACATTTATATCTTTCTTGTAGTTAAGAGATCTTTTTTTATTCAAACGCTTAAGAATATACTGAAACATAAATGGTTTAATTTTCCTGTGGTTTACGCGAGATTTTGATTATTCTACATATCTTTCTTTCGGTAGAGCTGCTGTGAGTGTAGTGGCAATTAGAAAATGATCAGGAGTGGAAACAAATCATTGAAAAGAAAGTTTGAATTAAAATTTCTTTTCAAGTTTTAAGTTCAACATAAGCTAAAGAAACTATTCCAATTAATCACTGCAGGTTATACTTTATGAACTTTAATATAGCCTCCCTCAGAACTTCAAATATGATACTACTGAAGAAATGAAACAATATTTGCTACCATCTAAAATTAGAAAAATGCCTCATATTTTAATTTTTTCTAATATAATAAAAATAAATGAATTTTCTGTCATTTTTTTAAAATTCGTCAGACATTACCTGAATATATCTTTTGGATATCTTCCCTTTTGTACTGTTTAATTGTTTTGTTCTCATTAATATTTGGCTGTATAGGTGTGTGTGTCTGTGGCTGCATAAATTTAAATATAGTATTAGTACTTTTAGGCATGTAGAAACTCAAGGAAGTAGAGTGTACACTAATTTAAAAGGAATATAAACAAGATAAAATGTAGTGACAAAGGTTCCATGCATCCAAGGTAACATTTTCATCAAGAAATTTTCTGTTTTATACAAGTTAGGCCTTCTACTATCTACTAATAAGAGAAACCTTTTGATGACCAACTTCTCTTAACTTTTCTAATTTTAATTAAAGTTTATTTAAGGTTAATTTAATACCTATCTATACCCGTGTTATCACTGTGCTGAGTTATTTTAAAATGATTTTTTCATTTACATTCTGATTCTGGGAAATATTTTTCTCAGATGATGTTCTTATGTACCAGAATCTTTCACACAATTTATTAATATTCAGTTCAAAATTGTTTCACGTAATGTAAACAATCAAAATGATTTAAACAATATTATATTCCTGTAATTATGACTTACATTTTATCAAACAGATGCAAGTTTCTTATTTCTTTTAACTGATTTATCTGAAACTAATGAGATAAAAACACTAAATTTAAAATAATACTTATGAAATACAATTTCAAGAATTTTGGTAGTGTCTACTAACACTAAGTCATGGTAAAATTAAGTTACCCTTGAGTATTAATGTATATATATGCGTTCAGAAATTTCAATCTTTCTCCGACTCATTTTTTAGTTCAATGCTTTGATTTTGAAATAAGTAATAAGATAGAATAATAAAAAGTACTTAAATTTAAAATAAAATAAAATCTATAGTAAAGCCTTTTTTAAAATAAGCTTTAAAAATCTATACACAAAATAAGGAAGGATATTTGTAAGTTACTTTATAATAATAGAATAAAACACTTTATCTTTTACATTTTAAATATTAATATTTAAAGGCATTGTTTTTGCTCTATTTTGCGCTTTAAAAAATGTTTTCAGAGTGAATAAATTGAAAGAGTAAAAAATTTGCAAAAGATAAAAATATCATTTATTTTTTTACCATACTAATAAAAATAAATGATTTTTGAAACATGAATTTCAGATTTATGTATTGAATTATTCAGTAAATATTTCAAGGAAATGGCGTTCATGTTTAAACAAAACTAACTTTAATGGTAATTTTAGGTAGAATTAATTTGATTTAAAATCTATTTCCTTTCATCTGCTTCTTTTTAGCAGATTTATTGGGAAGAACGCAGAAGAAATAAATAATATAAAATATTGGGTAATTGGATTATCCTTTGAAACAAATCAAATCATTCAGTTACGTATTTCAATAATTTTATTCCAGCCGAGCAAAATTGTTTCAGCCTTAAATTATTTATCACATGGAGAATAAAATTATCTAACTTTGCAACATTTTGTGACAACCATAGATCATTTATATCATTTTGCATTAAGAAGAATGCATTATTGACTACAGATTGTAAGCTAACAAAAGATTGGTTTATTTTAAAGATTTAATTTAATTATTCTTAAAGTTGAAAGTTTATATTTCTTATCTGAATTTAATAATGCAACTCAAAAATATTTTCATTCGATTTCTTTATTTACTTTTTTTTCAATTTTTTTATTGTTTTTTTTAAGTTCACTATTACAATAAGAGTATTAACTTGTGGTAAAAGGCAGTAAATAAATGTATTTTAACGTCTTGCATTAATTCTTAAATTTAAATTTTTGTGGGGTAATTTGTTTGGAAGAGGTTATCAGAATATATCTTCAAACAATGTTAATTATAACTCATTTAATTAAATTGCAGTTATTGCCATTTCAAAAATAAGAATTTTACATACAGTCAGTAGTTAATTGAGATATCTGTTTAAGAATATTTTACAATATTATGTAAATGAAAACACTATACTATAGACCATTAAAAAATAATTTGTATCAAAACAACATTTTCTAACTAATAATCAATGGCTTTTATTTTGTCATTATACACATGAGTCTGATTATCTCTATTGGAAATGATAAGCAATAAAATTGTGATCATTTTTTCCCTCTCATCGATGAGATATTTAATATTGAATTTGTAATACGAATTGCCTTCATATATTTTTGCGTGATGTCCTTCCTTATCAAGCTGTTATTGAACTACAGTACCAATTGTATCACAGTTGTGTAATTGCACCAATTGTATTAGAGTGAACATTAAATAATTGTGTCCACCAATCATTTAGCTGAGAAAAATATTCTTAACAAATAATGTAATGTTAAATAATTACAATGAAATAAACATACCATGGTTTCTTTGTAAATAATTTTTACAACTAAGAGAAATGAATGCCTATGGAAAAACAATCTCTATATATGTTTAAAGAGATATTTATTTTTAGAAATATTGATAGTCTTTTTTGTACTGCTGGTATTATTTTATGCCTTACATCATCACAAATTATTACTTATAGTATTTTTCCATGTGAATCAACTATAATAAACAATAAGTAACTTTGAGTACTTTTATTTTGTAAAGTATCAGGCATTACAATAGTAACAATGGCTTATATAAAATATATGCTTTTTTGATTTGCAGTTGTTTTGAAATCGATTGGAGTAATACTAAAACTAAAAATTATTAATTGCTCTGTTTGGAATATTTTCTTTGGCTTCACCGCTGATAATTTTGAATCTATTTGAAATAAATTGACATTTAATAAATTTGTTTTTTAAAAAAAGTTTTAAATAAAAAAAATTCCAAAGTAAAAACTGTAAGCTTGAATGTTACAGCTTTTTCAGAGTATAAAATGTCGATGAAAGCAAAGGTATATGGACTATTTTTGATTGGCCATTAGGGTATTGGACGACAAGTACAAAGTGCATTATGAATTAAGATTTCATTTCAGAAAATTCCATCAATATCCGATTAAAAATACTTTTCTTGTATTTTGGGCTAAATAGAAGTCAGAATAATTTTTAATAGCATATAGCAGTGAATTCTTGAATGTAAATAGTTATTGCAGAAAAGTTTTATTACAGTTATTTCAAAAATTAGAATTTTTGTCATTTTTTACCGATTAATAAAATTGAATGAGTTATGGTTTATAAATTTAGCGAATGATGTTTGCTCAGGATAAATTTTATTTATTAAATGACTATTGAGTATAAGATTTCTCCACAATTTATAAAACAAATATTTTGCTAAGTCGTAAAAGGTAATTCTACAAATATACAAGTAAAATAAAAACGATTTTGAGGAAGTAAATTTCATCAATATTATTGTTTTGAGCACTGAATAATTCTCATTGCTAAATCAAAAATTGTTAAAGGTTAAATTATTGGTGCTTTATATCAATTAATAATCCAATAATTCCCCTAATTGATTTTGAATCAATTAGGGAACTTTAATTTCTTTATTCTTTATTAAACTTAAAAAAAAATTATTAAAATTTAATTTCTGAGATTCAGGAATATCATATTCTATTACATGGTATCAAAAAGATGATAAATTATGTGATTATTATTAAGTAGTTTAAAACATATTAAGTACAATATTTTAGACAAAAATAATAGGCTGAATATTGTTTTCATTATTTTGTTAACAATCAGAAAATATTAAAAAACTATTTAACAAAGTATTATCTTAAACTTATATAAGAGTTTTACGAAACTAAAAATCAAATATGCAGTAATTCTTTGTATACTATCTCCAAAAAAATATAGGAGATTTTTTAAATTGTATTATGGTTGAATTAAACTGTTGTAAAGATTTATTTATTAAAAAAACATTGCAACAATCGTTAATATGAAGAATTTGAATTCTCTTTCATAAATTTTGCTTAAATTTTTAAAAAAAAATATTTATATAAACCTGTAAAGTTACTTGATATACAAATAACTGGCAAATTCAGCTGTTTTTGTGTTGTGTGAATTGCTTATGTTTTTACTTAATTTATATCTTTTTTACCCTTTCTCTTAATGTTTTATTACATGTAATACTTATAACTTTGCTTTATAAATACTCACATTTATAAGTAGTATTAAAGTAAAACATAATATTTAAGATGCAGTTTTAAATATTTTAATCAGCGTTAGTTGATTTATGTTTTAGTTTTATTAATTACATTTGTTTATTTATATTATTTTAATTTATTTATTATGTTTAATAGATATTTAATGTACTCATTAGATTGATACAAGTTTTTAAACTACAACAGTAGCGTTTCCAGTTTATTTATAGAATATTTTAATTACGTTAAATCGGTTTGTTTTTCAAATTAAAGAAAATTGAGCTATTCCAATTAGAGCTTTCACTAATTAATTAGTAAATAAATGGAAAATTTCATTGAAGTATTTTAGAAAATCCAAATTAAATTTAAACAATTTAAGTAAAATTATAATAATAAATTTATATTAATATTTAGATATGCTTTATATCAAAACTGAAGTCTATGATGTGATATTTTTTGAATTAGTAATCAACTTACTAATAAGGAATCCATCACTTAAAATTTTCAAAAAATATATTCTTTTATACAGATTAATTAATTCCAAAACCATTTTATATTAATTCCAGAAATATAAAAATTAAATTTTGATAATTTCATTTTAATTATTAGTAATCACTGCAATAATTAGCAATTGCTATTGCATGTTTAAAAATCTGGTAAAGAAACACAACAATTTTAGAAAACTTAGTACTGCAGAAACAGATTTGTTTCCAATTGCTTTCGTAAAACTAAGTAAACATGATTAAAAAATGCAAATTGACCATCCATTTAATTTAAAATCAAGAATGATGTTAGTTTGTCTAAGATATTTTTTTTCATTAGTTTTTCTAAAATTCTTATCTATTTCTACTTTTAGATTTTAAATACTTAAACTTTATAGGTGAACTTTATAATGCTTTTATAACAATAGTTTTTTTAATTGAATGGCAGAGATTTATATCAATTTTTTGTTAATAAAGAATTTACATTCTATTATTTTTTGCTTGGAAATAAAAAATTAAAATTATTTTATGTAGCATATGTATAAAGTTTCACGAGATTCCAGATGTACTTTTTACTATTAAAAAATTATTAGGCGTTTATAAACTTTTAACATATAAAAATTATTTTGATAAATTTAATAATGAATTGACAGCAGAAAATGTGCAATTTAGGATTTTTTTTATCAAAAGAAATTCATTCGTTATTTTCCAATGTTTAATATATATATATATATATATATATACAAATGGAGGGGGACATTGTGTTTATTTGCCTGTAAGTTGTAGACAATGATAACCGCTTTATTAAAAATGTAACTTATTTAAATAATAAATATATATCCAAATTTTCAAGAATTCTTCCAACGGTATTTTCATTGTTGCCTGTATATATATATTTTCTATTTGATAAACAGACTTAATTTCAATTTTAAAAGCAACGAATTCTGTGGAGACAAAATGAGTGAGGGTCCATATATTTACAAGAGTGAATGTGTTTACATTAGAAAAATAGTATATATATGGGAAAAGCTATTGATATTTTACAAATAAAATAAGAACTTCAAAAATGTATAATAAACTTTTATTAAGTTAAAAATAAAGAAGATTCACTGATGATCTTTCAATAAATGCTTTATTATATTGAAAATTATATCTCACGATCAAGAATTATTACTTTAGTTGGATCAGAAAACTAAGAAAACATTATAAACATTAAACATTACAGTTCCGAATTTGTAAAAAAGTGACAAAAAAAAAGTAAATTCATCACTAATAATCAATTATGGAATTTACAACATCATATGAAAAAATAAATATATTGTTTCTTTTTTGTTTAAAGTTATCAATAGTTTTTATAATAAAACATACTCGATTTAATGAAGAAACTGAGTTTATTAATTATGAAAACAAATGTAATAAAGTTTTAATAAACATTAATATAATTTTTTATAGTAATAGTAATACATATTTAAGGGTATAGAGAAATGTAATATATTTTATCAAAATGCAATTCTAGATATATATTACATTTTAAATTGCATAGATAATTTCGGAATATATTTTCTTTGGTAAGAAATTTTTAACCTTTTAAAAAGATGAATTGCTTTTCTTACTTCCCTTAAAGGAATTACTAGTATATTAAAATTACAGCAATATAAATCTGAAAACGTATGATAACAGAAAAATTATAGATTTAGAAAAAGGATATTAAACTTTATATTATGAGTCATACATTTTATATACTACATTTATGTGAATTGCATTTAAATAAATTTTAAATATGTCATTTATATATTTCGTTTAAATTCCCATTAGAAATTTTGGTCAATGCAAAATATAATAAGAATTACATTATTATACAATGATAAAGTAATAATCACTTACGGTTAGAATAATTGAATATTAGCTATAAATTTAGCTAAAAAACTCCTGCTATTAATATATGTCTAAGTCTTATTTAAAATATATGTTTCCCTCACTATTCTATTTATTGTTTAGTTACTTTTTATTGTTTACTTTAATATTTTTTATTGTTTAGTTATTTTTAAAATATTTTATTTGTTTACTTATTCAATAACAAATTTATAAAAAATAAATATTTTCACCAAATAGAATTTATAAGTACCCAACAAAGATAATGAAATAAATATAATTGTGTACCTATTTATGGATATTCAATTAGAAAATGGGACTAACAAAATTGGAAATTGATTCAAAATATACAACAAATAAATTCCAATTTATGTGTATGTAAAGCTCGTTAAAATAATTTAAGAAAAGAAGTTAAATATACACAATTTCTACTCCATATTTTTTAAATTATTATCTTTATTTCTAAAAAAAGTTTGAATGATTTCTCTTTCTTATGATGAACTACTAATTAATAATATTATTGGAAAAATATATTTTTTTTCTTAAAAGTATCGTATCAATTAGGTTTGACATTGTTATTGCTAATTCATTCAAAATTTTAAATACTTGTAAATAATTTGCATTTTTCGACATTTACAGTAAAAATGATAGAAAAAATGTTACATGTGCTATTAATTTATGTTACGTCTGTTAGTAATCTTATTTAATAAAATATTTTTTTTACCTTACATATGGAAGAAAAAGAATTTGAACATTTATTAGTTTTCAAACACAACGAAAAAGAAAACACCTGAGAATTCGTGAAATCATGTTAGTTTTAAGGTTTATAAAAAATTAAATTAAACAATTTTTCTTCAATGTGTATAAAATGTACATAAAATTCCAAAGAAAAGCCGGTGCATATCTAGTGGAGACAAACATTCTACAAAAAATTATTTACGATAATAATAAATTAATTATTAAAAAAATCATATAGTATATAAATTATATAGTAGGATAATTATTAGGAAAAATTATATAGAAAAATAAATATTAATTTCCTTAAAATAACTGAGCTACTGTAAATATTAATATGTTTCAGTTAATAAGCAATAACTAAAATATTTAATTAATTAATTTTAAAATATTAATTTATAAATAATAGAAATTAAATAGTTAACGAGAACAATGTTTTAAATACTTTATATTATAGTAGGATTAAAAATACATAAATACTAATATTAATTATTTGAAAATCAAAGAATAATTATAAATGAATTTTAAAAATAGAATTTTAATAAACGTAAATTACCAATAAAAATCTTATAAATGAAATTATTTTAAGTAACGCAAGGAAATATGACTGAAGTGTGTTCATATCCTAAATTTCCATTATCTGTTGCTTTTATTAGGTTCCACATTTTTGCTATAGCTTTTCTCCCTTTTTCTGCTTCTGTTAAGAATTCTGCCTATGCGTCCTGACACTTTGTCGCTATAAATTAGGAACAAACTTTCATATACTTTATGTAATGCGACAACCAAGATTTATCACCAATTTAAATCGCCGGGATTTCAGTTGGCTTGGAATATAATGTCAGCTTTTGAAAAACAGAGCATTAATGATATTTTTGTCAAATAAATCACCAAAAATGTTTAATGCATTAAATACATATTTTATTACATTAAATTCATATTAAATTAATAATTAAATTAATTAATTAAATAAATTAATTAAAAAAAATTAATAATTAAATTCATAATTAAATTCATAAATACATATTTTATTACATAAAAATATATTTATTAGAATATTTTTATGAAATTAACATGATTGATACTCATGATATGTCTCAAAGTTATAGACTGTTTAAATGTTTCAGCTCATAATTTAACTAGAAATTTCTTATTTTCAAATGAATAATAAGTCCGATGAATGTTGACTTTCAAACCAACTCATTTGATCATTGAATTGAATTATCTAATTTAAAAATGCGAAACAATATGATATGGATACAAGTTTTATTGCATTTTCTTTGTCCTTTATTAATTAAAATGATAGGTATAAAATAATTAAAAAGAGCTATATTCATAATATTTAGCAAGAATTTACATTACAGTGAAAGCATGAATATCTGTGGATTATTTGATAATTCAAAAATTTAATTATTAATCTTGAACTTTATAATCTATAAAGCAAAGATATGCAGTTCTGTAGTAAAAAAAAAAAAAAAAAAAAAAAAAAAAAAAAAAAAAAAATCAAATTCTATCTTAAAAGTAATATGTTTGATTTAAATGTGAATATCACTTTACCATTATAAAAAATAATGCATGTATTAGGGCTACGGGAAAATACTGTACGTTTTTAGAACAAAACAAAAGTATACATTTTTAAACCATTAAACTTTATTGAGTAATACAATTGCCATCATTATTCTTGCCATCATGATGGCCATATTATAACCCATTTTTTAAAAAAATCTTATCTCTAGAGGCCAAAAGTTAACCAGTGTTTATCTGATATCTTCTTCTTTCTTGAGTTTTTTGTCTTGCAAAATATTTTGTTAAGACTGGAACATGTTATAATTAGAAGACCTTAGGTTCGGCTAATATTGTGAATACTACAGAATTTGCCAGCCTAACTTTGTGATCCCTAATCAGCACGCAGTCTAATGTCGTCATAAAGCAGTATGCCCATCCTTTTGTATATCATTGGTGTTTTGTCTTGGAATGCTGTTTTAGCTAATAGTACCTCTTCGAACTTAGTTTTTCATTTGATTTAATCAGCTGAAAATGTATTGAACCGCGAATGTCCCACCATATATAATACATTCTCTTGCTCAGGATCAACTTCTGCTTAGACTTATTTGTTATGCTTTCATATATAATCCACTTTTCCTCACCTGTTATGATCCGGTCCAAGAAGGATTCACTTTTGTTGTGTGCAAAAGTCCTTTCAAAAATTACTTACTTAACGTATGTGACACCTATCTTGAACACTTCCACACAATCACCTAGTTTTCGAATTTTTTTGGAAATGGTTCATTGAACTGAATAAGCATTTCCTCATTTCGATGCGCATACTTGTTGAAACTGGTTGTAACATGAACGGGCAAAACTTTTCTGAAAATTTAATATTAAAATACATTACGTTTTTCATACACATTATGCCTTTCTTTAATAAAACATAAAAAAAAAATCCTGCACTGGTGTATAATATTCAAATTTAACTTCTAAATTTATAGAATCAATAACGTTAGAACTGAACATTGCAATATACAATCGTCTTTTTTTAAATGTAAATAATCCTATCACTAACTTTGAAAACTTTATTTGTCTTTTCCTTTATTTTTTGTTTCCTTTTTAAATTCATTCCCATTTTGTCATTAAATTAAATAACATACATTGACATATTTCTTAATAACTTAGCCATTACTGAATTATTTTACTTTATTATAGTTTGATTTTATAAGTAAATAAAAAAATGAAGTTTACCTCTAGTATGGAATACTATACAATAAAAAAAAAATAAATTTTTGTAAAAATTACAGACTTTTTAAGCAGTTAAACTTTTATCTTATTTTAAAAGTTTTTATGTTTCGAATTTAAATTTAACTGCTCATTCTCTTTATGAGTTATTTGGAAGCTAATAGTGGATTGTCCTTTTTTATTAATTGCAATCTGACTCTATATTTCCTTAAAAATTAATATAAAAGTAATATTTTCAAAATGTTAATTATCTTTTTTTAAAAATTAAACGTGTATGCAAGATAATTCACTCTTATAATATTATAAGATATTTATGTCTGCCTTTTCTGCGTTATATGATTAAATAATTTTTGATACGAAAATAACGAACATGTCAAAGCATTGTAAATAATTGTTCCCAAGAGAATGAAAGTGAATGAACCATGGTCGATTCTCCTTTTATTGACTTTGGATTAGTGAACTTGCGGAATTCATGGCCAATTAAACATGTTAGGAAACCAATGAACTTAAATTCCGCAGTTTATAGAGCGAATAAATATTTCAGTTGATATATTTCAATGATTTAATTGTGAAACAAAATTAAACTCATAATAATCGTAAACTTTACTGCTAGGAATGTAATAAAAATCAGGTTTCCATCAAACCCAAATTTCCACTGATTAAAAAATCAACCAAATTCAGTATTTCAAAACTGTTAGAGAATAAATCAAAGTTTCAAATAAATAACACAAATATAATGATAAAAATATAATTCTGATAACATTTTTTTGTTTGAAATCATCATTTTTTAAATTATTTTATATGTAGTTTAAATTGTCTGCTTTCTGAAATCAAACTATTAATATAAAAATCCCCCTTAATTATAAAATAATTAAAATTGAATTCTTTACGGTTAAAATATTTTAAGATTAAATAATTCTAAAAATTATCGGTTTTAGCTTTTTTATGCAGAAATTAAATTTCGCGTTTCATTTACATATTACTAGGCATTCCAAGTATTTAAAATGGTATGTATTTTTTGTTCTATACCTTATCAGCATATGTCTTATCTATTTAAAATTAATCTCATTAAAGTAAAATTTATTATCTTATATTTTCCTTGATACAAAAAAAAATAATTAAAAGTAAAATGATAAGCCAGATTGTTGAAAAAATTATTCATAAATTGTTTTGTTCAAATGTTTAGTTATTTTTCTAATTGAAATTTACATCTTCAGTAGTTATATTTTTAGGTAAATTGTTATTGTAATGAATATATTAAAGTATATGAAAAGTTAAAATTCTGTAAATAATGCAGAAATTTTTGAATGTGAATGAGTTTTATAACACAAAAAAAAATTATATTAACTACTTATTTGCAGCATATAAATAAATATAATATAGTATAATAATTATTGAATATTAATTTATAATAATTCATAATAATTATTATTTATTAATAATTAATTATTATTTAATATTTTATTCAATATTCAATTGCTTGCTGCATATCACTCCACAAAATTTAGTGAAAGAATAAATAATTACGCATCAAATGCAAATATAGACGTATTCTTAATGAACTACTGAAATTTTATATTTAATACATTATGTTACTAAGTGTACATAATCATTAAATTTTACATCATATCTAATATAAAAAAATATAAATGCTAAAAATTATTACAAAAATCAACTGTATTAAGAAAAAAAAACTAAAACAGTTTAAAAATGAAATCAAATTATATGATACATAAGTTTCTGAAAGCTAAACTATAAGATTAAAATTTAATATTAACAAAGACATAGCTACGTAAATACTCAGATTGTTTAAGTAATTAATTTGTAAATAATTTTTTAAAAATATAATTCACTTCAATATAAAGTAATAAACACAGCCCCACGAACGTCAATAAAATTAATAAAATACAATACGAAACTAACATATATTATAACATTATTAACTAACTTATATCTCTTGCTGAATTATTCAAAGTTTCTTATTCTAAAATAACATAAAACAATTTACTCCTCGAATTATAAATCTATAAAGACTTAAATCTGAATATCTTAAGTAACATCACCGATATCCATTTTATTTTCTCTTGCTATTTCTAAATTTTTGATATTTGTAAGTACACCAATTGCATTTATAAGTTTGAAAAGCATTTATAACGCATATGCACTTATAGCTTATGCACTTATAAAGAAAATTATTTACATTAAGCAATAATTACAGTTTATTTAAATTTAATAAAAATCTTAAAAATTAGATTAAAAAAAATTAAAATGAACTAAGTATTAGTCTGAAAAATATAACATTTTAAAATATATTTGTTTTATTGAAAGATAAAGATTTTTCTAAAGATAATTAAAAAAGCCAGTAGAAATAACCTTCAATCAGTTTTTAAAATTTATTTCTAATTTATATATTTGAATATATAATATTACATAGTCATTACATAAAATATATAATATTACATAGTCAGATAAAGTGTTATTTAGATAAGAACTTACATTAAATAGTTATGTATGTATACATTTTCATTAGATTTATATAAATATTTTCTATTATTATTATTTATAAAATGCAAGAAATCAATTTTTTAATGAACTTAAGGAATATAAAAAATTAGATAAATAAAAATAAATCTTTATAATAAAAAATTATTATAAAGATATATAAATGTTGTTGTAGAAATTAAGATCAATGAGGGCTACACTAAATCTGAAAACATTTTCATTCAGTTATTCTGGATTTATAATTCTCCTTTTTCAGCCTCTTTTAAAGTTTCCGAAGATTGAGTGATGGAAAATTATCGCAAAAGATGTCTCTAAAAGAATTTGCATATAAGATATTTTTTAAAAAAACTTCTTAAATGGTAATTGAATTGAGCATTACGTATACGAGATCTAATTCTATATATATATATATATATATATATATATATATATTTCTAAGATATGAAAGTATCATCATTTTACGTGAAAAATATATATCTAGAAATTACAATACGAAAATATATAACGAAATGTGTGTGACTGGGAATTATCAAATGGCCATCAATGTTCATTCAGAATTCTGCAACTATATGAAGAATTATAAATTAAAACAAAGAATTATTAATAGAAATTTCTTTAAAATTTGTATTTTATTAGAAAAAACTAAATCAATTTACATTAGAAACATACTCTTATCGTAATTTTTGCAGAAAAATTAGACTAATTTGTTGAACACAAAAAATGTTCACTTAAATGTTGTAAAAAAATAAAATAAACGGTCCTTTAAGGTGAAAACAGAAACAGTTTCTTTATTAAAAACTTTCCTGCAATGTGATGACTCTTTTTACAAAGTGGTAACCAAAATATTTTAATGTAACACATCCGTTAAACTTTAAATTATTTTTCTTTTTACTCTTTTACTTTAAGCCAAATAATGATTC
>JAPDSC010062426.1:31686-45754 GCA_026290005.1 Latrodectus geometricus
AAATAAAGGAAATGATGATATATGTTTGTGATATAATTTTGGTAAGATTTTTAACGACGTGTGTTATGAATTTAGAACACTGAAAAAAAAGGAAAAAAATAAGCATTTTTGTTAAGACAAACATAGAAAATCATTTTATATGTTAATAAAACAATATGTTTTCATATTTTCTGTTTGAAAATAAAATGTTAATAAAAAATATTTTTTAAGGATCATATTCAATATTTCTTTATATTTTTTGATTTAAAAATTTAAAATTATGAAATATTTTTATCATTAGAATATATTTTAAGATTGTTAAAAAATTCTTAATAGTTAACTGTAACTATGATGTAAAAAACACTGTAGATACAAAAATTGTCATTTCATCCTTATTTTATTTGTGTATATGGTTTCTATATCCTATTCATTTATATCATTTGACATATATAAATCTCTCGCTGAATTATTCTAAGTTTCTTATTCTAAAATAACATAAAACAATTTACTCCTCGAATTATAAATCTATAAAGACTTAAACCCGAATATCTTAAGTAACATCACCGATATCCATTTTATTTCTCTTGCTATTTCCAAAATTTTGATATTTGTAAGTACACCAATTGCATTTATAATTTTGAAAAGCATTTATAAAGCAAATGGACCTATAGCTTATGCACTTATAAAGCGAATTATTTTCAATAAGCAAAAATTACAGTTTATTTAAATTTAATAAAAATCTTACAAATTAGATTAAAAAAAAATTAAAATGAACTAAGTATTAGTCTGAAAAAAATAACATTTTAAAATATATTTGTTTTATTGAAAGATGAAGATTTTTCTAAAGATAATTAAAAAAGCCAGCAGAAATAACCTTCAATCAGTTTTAAAAATTTATTTCTAATTTATATATTTTAATATATAATATTACATAGTCAGATAAAGTGTTATTTAGATAAGAACTTACATTAAATAGTTATGTATGTATACATTTTCATTGGATTTATATAAATATTTTCTGTTATTATTATTTATAAAATGAAAGAAATCAATGCTTTAATGAACTTAACGAATATATTTTAAGAATTGCAAAATTACTTTCTGTAAATCGTTTTTAAAATAGATTATCAAATTTGTAAAATATGTTATGTACACGTGATTTATCAAATTATGTAATCTGCAACTTAAAATGCTTATTAATTATTCAGAAAATATTTTTTTTTATTATATCATTAAAAATATAGTAATAAAAGGAGCAAATAGCACAACAAATTAATATTTTCTTGATTAGGTTTCATTACATTTTTACACCATGAAAATATTACACAAACAAATATCCTACAAATAATACTTAATGGGAAAACATTTTACCTAAATATCTTGGAGACACGTAATTAATTTAGTTGCTAACTATTTTACGTATAATTTATGTTATGAAGTTTATTAAAAACCACTTATTTAATGTAAGAGATAACTTTGGATTTGTGTTAGGATTTCACTCATTAGAATGGAAAGACTTTGCTTCACTTTTAATTATTGTTAAGCAGTGATGGTATTCCTCAACTTGTTGGTTCAAAAACTGATAGATGTGAATCTATCAGATTATGAACCAGAGTTTTATCAATATCCTTACTTATATATGTTCCATTATCTATGAAAACATTTTTTAAAAGTTATTATTCTCAGCATACTAAAATTATTTATAAAAGCTTTCGACTGAGAGCTGCTTTAAAGCAGGATTTTGCAAAAATAAACAAAAACCTTTTTTAAATTAAAAGCTAAATGCACTTTCTTTTATTCAGTTAAAATTGAAATCTGTGAAAAATATTGCATTACAGAAAACATACGATTTCATAATTCAAGAACAGAAAAACGCTTATAAAAACAAATTATTTAGATATTTGTTATATAATTTATTTACATATACTAAAATTTAATTTAATATAATATAGGTGAAATTTATGATTATAAAAAAACAAATACAAAATGCTTCAAGTAAAACACATTGCAAGATATAAAATGATAAGTAAAGCTCTTTATGACATTATATTTCTCTTAAAATTTTCCTTTAGAAGTGAAAACAAATATTTTTTATTTTTAAATTGAATAATAAATTATCTAAAAATACAGGAATTGTTAATCCAATAATAAAATAGATATCCAATAACTGAGAACTAATAAAATTACCTATTTTTAATACATTATGGTTATCAATAATTAATTGATAACGCTGTGGATTGTATGATAAAAACATTTTATTAAATATTTAATAACTATATAAAACTTTTCAGTTTTGTTTCGCAATATTTTTTATTTCTACTCACTTTTATCGGAAACAAATATTATATGAAACAATAAACTTTGTTTGAGAAGTGGATTTTCTAAGTTTTTTCATATTATCACGTTTAGTTACAGATATAGTTAATCGTAAAAGAATGTCCAGTTATTGTATTTTTTTTCAATTATTAAAAATATATCTTTAACCAGTACATTGCATTCCCTTAAAAATATACGATAAAGCAAGTATATTTTTATTTATCTATAAAAAGCAAGTGTATTTTGTATCAAGAATAATATTAGTCTACTAAAGTTATTAAAATAGAAATATTGGTACATAGAAAAATGCATATTTTTCTATCGTGGTTGCATTAAATAGGAATATAATTTTAGTATAATACGCGTAATATATATTTATGCGTACATAAATAGTTTTTTCTAATACTTCTACATTTTTCAATTTTCAGGTTTCCATATATAATAATGATGTTTTCAAACTAATTTAACATATCGACTTAACTTTTTTCTATGCAGAGAATGATTAACAAGATATTATTTATTTTTATTAAGTAACATTTAATCATTATTCAAAGAAATTAAAAGATGTATAGTTTTTTGTAATGAAAATAATATTTAAAAAAATATTTCTTCACAAAAATAAATTTCTGTCAAATAAATATAAGTAAAAAATAACAGTATATAAACAAAACATACCAATTATTATATTCATATTTCTAGTAAACACTGAAAAACATAAAAAAAAATAATTTAAATAATGAGAAAATGTAGAAGAGACGTTGCTTTAGAATATTTCTGTTATTTTATTACGAGTAATAAAATATTTAAGAATTTTTCATAAAGTAAATTCCAAATGTCATAGCTCCTTTGTGAATATCATATATAAAACTGTTTTATATAATAAGTAAACTTTCTAGTAAAATTCATTTAAATAATATGCATAAAACTTTTACATAATTTTAGATAGATATTTTATTTTGAATGCGATATTCTCTTCATGAATTGCCAGTGTATGAATATAGATTTATATTCTTAGAAATAATACGACAGTTTAATGTTAGTAGATTATTAGAATGAATCTACACCTTGTACGAAATATAAATTTGAATTACATAATTCTAAACAATTTTATGCATATATTTTCGTTTGTAATGCTTGTAAAGTGCATGCAATGTCTATAAGACTCACAGTACATAAGTATTTTACGTATATAAAGTTTATTAAATATATATATATAAGAAATTCTTTCATTAAAAGGAAAATACATAAACCGAAAAGATGAATTCATTAAAAACAAATTGTAAACTTAAAAAAAAATATTAAATATTAGGTTAAATTATTTTGCTTGAATAAAATTACATAAGTTATTATTTAATTGACCTAATAATTAACTGATTAACTGAAATGAATGTGTTTTTTATATATGTTTTCATATAATAATTACCATTCAAATACTTTACCATGCGTCCTATTACTGTTAAAAATAAATGAATAATGCTAATAAATCATTGAATAATTTAAATAAACCTAATAAATATATTTCGATTCTCTAAGACAGATATCCTAAGCAATGAATTGCAAATTAGGACATAGGTTTTGAGGATTCCCCTTTGAATTGTGTTTATGCCTGCTTTACGTAGATATAAAGCTGCAATTACACGTCGCAAAGAAGAAAACCCGTAAATCTCTCAAAATACTAACTTCAATAGATACACATGTAGAATCATAAAGAAACAAACAATTCATGTTGTTTAACATCGACAATAATTAGAATTTTAATTAACAATATGAGTATAGGTTGTACCTATAAACTTTCATGCTATGTGAGAAATAAAAAATATTTTCTAAAGCATGTTTAGAGTCTGGTAATGTGATTATATGTCACCGAAGAATTCTCGATGACATGACCATAAATATTCGGAATTTAAGAAAATGCTTCATTTACAAGCAATATAGTAGTTCCATGTAATTTTAATATTAATTAATTTTATTTTAGAATATAGTTTATTCCCTGTCATGAACATTTATTAATAAAATAAATTTTTTACTAAATGTAATTAATTATATATATATATATATATATATATATATATATATATATATATATATATATATATATATATAGCCATCATAGAGTGATATATCAAGTAATGCATTTCTTTCAGACTTCACTAAAATTCTGTTTATATTCTCGAAATGAAATTTTTAAAATCATTTGAATTCTCATAGTATTTTAAAAGATGCGAGCAGATTTCACGAGAAAAAGATATCGTTTGAAGTTTCTAATAAGCCTTTATGATGGCAAATGAAATTATCTTTCAAACTATGTGTAAAAGATCCTTTAATTTTTAAAAATACCTTATATTTGACTTCAAAGGCATATTTTTTATTCAAAAGGAATTTATAAAATTTTAATTTTTTTTACTTATTTTAAATTATGCAAAGAATGATCCATGTTTGGGAAAATACTTGAAGATTAAATGAAAAATGCTCTTTAAAATAAATAAGAATATGAAATCTGAATATGCTGCAATTTTAAAAGAAATTAAAAAAAATCATATTTTAAGAATTGTAATTTGTTGTTATATCTTTTATCATTTCTACACATTTATACATATGTTTAATATATTTCAAAGAATATTTTATATTTTTTAATAGAATACACTCAAAATGTAATGATAATGATCATAGAAATTTGAAATTCTACAAATCTTTGAAGTAAAATGTTAAAAATAGAGATTATCAAATGCCCAATGAATAAAATATTCTTAAATAATAAAATGACAAAAAGTTTCCAGTTGCTTTTTAATCAAGAGGTAGATTAAAAATACAAATTCCGCTTTCAAATAAATGATTAAAATTAAAGAATGCTTTAAATTTATGTTTATTTTACTGATGAAATATTCACATTTCAATGTCAGATATTGTTTTCATTTCAATGTCTAGATTTTGTTAGGTAAAAAATAAGTATATCTTATTTAAGCTCATGGAATAATATTGTATTAAATTCCAATATGAAATATTTTAGTTTAAGAAATGTAACTTTGGACTTTAGTAATGAAAATTAAAACTTTTTAGGGATTTTTTTTTTTATAATTTTAGTTAAACATGATTAAAAACAATTTAAAACTAAAAAGGAGCAAATTGGGACATTTACAAACATATTTCTATTTTTAAAACAAATAAAATTTGTTAAATTTTACAAATAAACCCAATCTTTAAGAAACTATCGTTTTTTTATTTCTAATGGTGGGCACCCTTGAGCAAGTAAGTACATTAGCCCATGTGCCGCAACAAGGCCAGAAACTGCTATTCATTTTATCGTTACACGCTGGGCACTTGTAAACCAAGTTACAGAGGTGCGAGTAGCATCGCCCACGCCACACAACTACAAACCCGTTTATAAGGCGGGCCACATTCATCCATCATGTGAGGAAAGAACAAGAAACAAATAGGAAGAGAAAGTACATCCAGGCACGAGCCGGGATTCGAACCCAGATCCTCTCCATCCCTTGCCAGTTACGCTAACCACTAGATAGGTCAGGTGACAATTATTGCTTTTTTATGTTTATTATAAGTTCATAATGAAATAGACACATAATTTCTACAATAGTTTTTTCTAATATTCAAAAATTGTTTGTTATCAACACAATTGTTTCTACAGTTTGATGCAACAATCCAAAGCTTGCAAAAGAAATCGCTTGTCAGGATTCATCTGTATTATTGAAGTATTTTTTTTAAATTACACAAGCACTGTTGTCCAAAAATAAACAACCATAAAGACATTTAAAACAACATAAAATATTCTTCAGTGAAAAATAATATGAAGATTGTTTGACATATATTAAAAAAATATATTTGATTTAAATTAATGTAATAAACTATTTAGACACATTTAATCAGTTAATTATTATATTTTCAGAATTCAAAGCAAAAATAAGTATTATAGAATTTATTTGATCTGCATGATGTTGAATTGCTGTAAAAAAAAATTAATTCAAGAATTATATATAAAAAAAATCTTATTTTACATACATTTTACAAATTTAAATTTCCAATAAAAATTAATAAAAAGTACTTAAACCGTTAATAAAGTTTATATATTGTCTAGTATGTTATTATTTAATTTATGGAGAAATATACAACATCTTATAACAAATAATTCATTAAATGGCATAAGTGATGTTGTTTTGGTCTGCTCGTCATAATATTTTCGTAATTAATTTTTCATCATGATATTCTACTGTTTTTTTTATATGTACCTTAATCAAAACATTTAAATGAAATGTTAATAAGTTTGTTATTGTAATTAGATTTAAAAAAGGAAAACTTTATTTGGTTTTTCAATATCCAAACAAATTTTTGAGTTAGTGTTATTTATATTTTTCCTCTTATCTTGTACTTTTCTCTAATCTAGTTTTTATACTTTTGTACTTAAATTTATTATCATTATTATAATGAAATAATTTCCCTTAAGACTAATTCTACAAATATTCCTGTTTTGAGAAATTATTAATTTTAAGTTATTTATATCCCTTTATATACATTTATTATATTAAATTTCACCATTTGAGAACAGTAATTACGACCGAGATTGTGCTTAAGAATGTAAGAAAATGAAGATACATTATTTATGTAAAGTTGATTAAAAATTGAAGTTCAATACAACTTTTGCAATACACTTACACTATATATTATTGATTTTATGTAATGTTCGTTTAAATATATTCAAAAAATATATTCCAAATTAATACTAAAATATTAAAATATTAATATTATCTATTTTTCCTATTGTTTCTACAAATGTTATTTGAAGGATCAAACCAAATGTATTAAGCAGCTCCAGATTTACAGAATAGTTCATATAACAAAAAGAATAAACATTTAATATTATATTTAGATCAACATGAAAACGAATCTAAAATTTTAAGAAAAAATTTAACTGCATGGAAAAGAAAACAAAGGATAAAGTCTTTACAATGAGCATAAATGTTTAAATGTGTTTAATATTATTTCTTAAATAATGCACTCATGAAAAAAAACATATATGTACAATTACGTAAGGATAAAAATAAGGCTGTAAAATAATCGAATATGATATAAGGTCTAATAAGCAGAAAAATATATAAATGCCAAACATAATAGACATTTAGAAAAATCTTACTGAATTGTGAATTCGGGTGCAAAGATTCCATCATCCACTGTTTCAGATTGGTCAGCAATTTTTGTTCCGTCATCTTCCATCAATTTCTTACACCCGTCAAAAATGCTTTCTTATGCATCGTGACGCATAGTTGAAATTTACTGAATGTGTCCTTTCTCGAATTCGTTATCAATTTTGGCATTGGCGAATCTTAACAAAAATCAAGGGTTGAGATTTTAGTAAGCAGGAATATATTTTTCATGTTATGTCTTATACTTTTCGTGACTGTTATACAAATTTAAGAAACAAAATATAGCTGGCAGTATTAATCTAGCTTAGTATTAGTATAGCCTTATTTTAATAATAAATGTGTTTAATGTAAAAAATATTGAATATTCATCTACTTTAAATTTACATTTTTAATTAATTTTCTTAACCAAGTTAACACAAATCAGATAAAAATTTATGGGAAATTCAAAAAATGTGTAATATCTATAGAAATATTATTTTAATTTATCTTAAGTATTTATATATGTTTTGAATATCATATTTAATAAATATGATTTTGTAAAATATTGTGTAAATAATTTTTCAAATTGGTATTTACTATTTAAAATTATAAATATACATATTCATTCTATCTTCATCTTTAAATAGAATGATATGCTAAATGTGTTAAATATATTAAAATAGTTTTAAGCATCTCCCTTCATGTATTTTTAACATTGAGATAATTGTAAAACATGTAATTATTTTTATTTACCTTATTTTTAAGAGAAGTTTCTTAGAAACTTAACCGTATCATTAATTAAGATTATATAATATTAAATGAACAAAAAAACAGAATGATATTTACGAGTGTAATTCAATAATGAAATAATTATGGATTATAATGATTAAAACTGAATATTTAAAATAACTTTTTAATTATGCTTTAAATGCTATGATTACAAGTGTTTAAAAATTTTGTTTATTTTTTAAATTAAAATATGGTTCTTTTAAATCTCATTTCAATTATTTAGTTTATAGTAAATACTGATATTTATATTTATCAAGAAATATCTAAAAGAAACTAAAGTTTATTATTTTGTAAAATAATTAGAAAAGATATGCTCCATTATTTTCTAAATTCATGAATATAAATAATATGTACTTACATTTATTTTAAGAAAAATTTAGTCAAAAATAAAAATAATGATTCTGTAAAACTAAATTGAAAATTCCAATATTTCTCATTCATCTGTAAAAGTGAAAAATACCATAATTAGTGAATTCTACAAGTTATTGCATGGCTAGATAATACATATTGGGAAGTTTTGTTGAGTAACAACTTTTGTAAAAATTAACACATTCCCATTCTTCAAAAATTTTATTACATATAGAAAAATGTTCGGGTTATTGTTATGTGGAAAAGGAGGGAGCCATTAAGTAGAACTAAACGTAAGTACTGAACCATTAGAAATTTCAAAAGTTAATTAACAATCACACCAAATGTAAATGCATCTAATCAAATTTAAACCATGAGAACATTGGATATTTGAAAATGCGTTTTTCCATAACTTAGATTTTGCTATATATACTTAAGAAAGTTTTGTAGACATATAACGATAATACATTAATCTTCTATTTGCAAGAAATAAATAAGTTTTAATTTTTTTTTTCGATTTATAGCCTATAATTTAAAATAAAATCAATATTAAAGACATTAAAAAATTAAAATTCAATCAAAATTTACAATTAATATTGCTTGATGTACTTAATATTAGTAAATTTTAAACAAAAAGATAACTATCTCTCAATTTAAAAGCTAAGATTTTCCCTATCCAGCAAAATTATTTTTAATAATTCTAAGAACTAATTACTTACAAATTAGTTAATATACGTTACAAATCTACTTACTTATGGAATTAGTAAAAAAATTATTATAAAGAAAAACTTTTCATTCAGTCATTCTAGATTTATAGTTCTCCTTATTAAAAATCTTTCAAAGTTTCTGAAGATTGAGTGATAGAAATTTCTAGCAAAAGATGCCTCTAAAAGAATTTGCATACAAGATCAAGATAATTTTTTTAAAACTTCTTAAATGGGAATTAAATTGATTATTACGTATACGAGATCAGATTAGATATCAACCATCAGTTCATGCAATTGTAAATGTGTGTATATATATATATATATATATATATATATATATATTTAAATGATAAATTATCATATTTTTCATAATTTCACTTAAAATATGTAACTAGATATTACGAAAATATATATAACAAAATGTGTGTGACTGGGAATTAACAAATGACAATTAATGATTTTTCGGAATTCTGTAACTATATAAAGGATTATAAGTTGAAACAAATAATTATAAATGGAAATTTCTTTAAAATTTGTTATTTCTTAAAAAAAACTAAATTAATTTGCATTAGAAACATACTCTTATCTTAATTTTTGCAGAAAAATTAGACTAATTTGTTGAACACCAAAAATGTTCACTTAAACGGTCCTTTAGAGTGAAAAAAGAAACATTTTCTTTATTAAAAACTTTCCTGCAATGTGATGACTCCTTTCACAAAGTGGTAACAAAAATATTTTAATGTAACACATCCGTTAAACTTTAAATTATTTTTCTTTTTACTCTTTTACTTTAAGCCAAAATAATGATTCATTTGAAGCACTTTATACATCAAAGGAATCATTATTACTTAAAAGCCTTTAAATATTTATAAAAATATGAATTTGATACAAAAGTAAATTGTTCTTAAAATAAATAGAGTGTAGTATATTTTTTTCTTTTTGTTAAAGTTAGTTATTAGGGCAATAAAAATTTCCCACGAAGTTTCAAACAATTTAACTGTTAATATCTTTTAAGCATAACAGATTTATGAATTTCTAAAACTTTGATGTTTTGAATATTCTTATTGATCATTAACTTCTTTTATCAATTTATTTCTTATCAAAACATTTTACCAAGAATTTTGAAAGTAATAGCAAAAAAACTTAAAAATAAATTGCCTACTATAATGAATTTTAGCTGTAAAATAGTTAAGGATAAAAAATAAAGGAAATGATGATATATGTTTGTGATATAATTTTGGTAAGAATTTTTAACGACGTGTGTTATGAATTTAAAACACTGAAAAACAGGAAAAAAATAAGCATTTTTGTTATGATAAACATAAAAAATCATTTTATATGTTAATAAAAAAAATATGTTTTCATATTTTCTCTTTGAAAATAAAATGTTAATAAAAATATAGTTTTAAGGATTATATTCAATATTTCTTTATAATTATTTGATTTAAAAATTGAAAATTATGAAATATTTTTATCATTAAAACATACTTTAAGATTGTTAAAAAAATTCTTTATAGTTAACTGTAACTATGATGTAAAAAAAACTGTAGATACAAAAATTGTCTTTTCATTCTTATTTTATTTGTGTATATGGTTTGTATCTCCTATTCATTTATATCATTTGACATATATAAATCTCTTGCTGAATTATTCTAAGTTTTTTATTCTTAAATAATATTTTAATCAATACAATCTAAATGATTTCTTATTTTAACACATAATATTTAAAAAAAATTGACTTATATATAAGTATATAAATAATTAATATGATGAAATAATATTAATAACTCAAAATCTAATTTCAGTAATTTCATTTCAATTATTTGAAATTCAATAAGTTTATGTAGATATATATGTATTTATGTATGTATGTGTGTATGCATGTTTGTGTGTATTTTTGATTTATGTACATATTAAACGTACATTCTTGTATGGATGACCATATATTTTCATTATTTTCGAATAACATATTTGATGCTATTATAAACGAATAGTCTGGCACTAAATTTTAACAATAACTTTCGCATAATGATATTTTTTTAAATTATCGACTTAGCATTCTTAATTCAAATAAAAACTCATTTACTTATTTTAAATATTAAAATGCATAAATGTTTTAATTTGAGTAGAATATATTATGCATATTAATATTCTGTTATTACTCTATACATATTATAGTTTTATATTAATTAATTAGATTTCCGTACCAATCAAGTAAAAAATTTCTAAACGGTATACACACACATAATGATTTAATATTTTTTCTTTATCAGTAGTTTAAAATAATTTGAGACATTAAAGGAATTGAGTTGCTATTATTTATTGTTGAATTACTATATTATATTTAATGACTTTGTATTTGCTGTCTCTGTCTCTGTCTTTTTTTTTTTTTTTTTTTTTTTTTTTTGCTTGAAATTTAGATTTAAGCAATCATTGATGATTAGAAATATTTTTGTATATTTTCTTAACACAATTTATCTTAAGAACATAGTTTTTTTATTACCATTTACTTTTAGTGAATAATATTAATAATTCAATCGCTCAGTCACTTCTGTAAATCATTTCCGAACAGCAAAAATAATTTTACATATATTGCTATATTCATATTTTTTTTTAATTTAGAATGTTTTATATTTATGATAATTATAAATTTTATCGATATTTAAAAGACACTGTGACTACTGCTGTGATTTCTATCAAATGAAATTTAAAACATTATTAATTATCAACTTACTTTTCCGCTCTATAAATATACTGTGTCAATTTATTGAAATTTTTCTTTGCATTACTCTGTAGTTTTCAGTTTTATGTAAATACGATAGCATCACATCACAATTGCAATTTGTCGCACCTATATTTTAAAATATTATTAAATAAATATATGTTCAGTTAATTGAGAAATTCTAAAATTATCGATGCATTATTTCAAAAAATACTTTTGAAATCCAATTACAAATACGCATGTTTCCTTTCTCTTTTTATGTTCTACATGTATGATATAAAAATAAGATAACAAAAGAATGACTTCTAGAATACAAATTAAGAATATATAATTTAAAAATCTTGAACTAGAGGACTCATTTATTACGTAACTTCATAGGTGAAGTTAAATAAGATTTTAAAATATTATATAATACACTATAGTAGCTGTTTATAAGATTAAGTCAAGAATAGATAATAATATTGTTTTAGATATTTAAAATATAATTAAATTAAATTACTGTAAACAAGTACATTACTGTGACAAGTAAATTATTCATTCTAAATTTACATTTGTTATATAATTTGTTATTATATTATTGATGTTTCAATTACGTAAATGAATTAGTTTATATTTCGAATGAGTTTCATAAATTTAGATGAAGTTAAACTATTATTGGACTTATTTCTCAATCAAATTAATATGAGTACCAATATTGAAGTAACTATTTTTAAAATTTAAGAATTTTATTTAGATGATTAATTTTTCATCCAATTTGTCAATATAATACATAAATTTCAACTTTAAGATTTTTGAAAAGCAATTTTTTTATTTAAGTAATTGTAAAGTATTATTTTTGATATTTTTTTAATTATACGCAATTTTTTCGAATGTTTTTTAAATTATATTTTATATCATTTAATAAGCATTTATATTTAAATAAAAGTTATTTTACATCATAAGTGACAAATTCAAAACAGAATAAAGAATATAAAAATCATGAATTTTCTAATGTTAAAATGAACTAGTGATTACAAAATAAATGAATTAAAATTAAAATGCACAGTAATCCTCTCCTGACAACTGACAGATATTTCAAGAACACATTATCATATGCTATCTCAAATTACTTGAAGCATTGAATTTAGCCTCTGAATGGCTTAATAAGCAACCATATAAAAAATAATAGAGGATGCATTTCTACTAGAGAAACTGCTGGTACTTTTGAGAAGATTTAGGATAATGTGAGATTATAAAAATAAGTTCTGAAACTGGAACAATAAGCCTCTTGCATTTGCTATTTTCAGATTGAATCATTAATCTGGCTCCTATTAAATTATTGGAAATAATATATGAAATGCTGTAAACATATTGTAATCTCATTTATTTGAAGTTTATTTTTTATTTTCTAGATTTCATTTTAACATTAGTTTAAATATGCGCATAGTTTGAGTTAATACATTTTTGATTATATTATTGTTACGATATAATAAAAAAAAATTCTAGAGTTGATCACAATCACAGAAGACTTTACTGAAGCAGACAGTATATATCTCAGTATTGTATCTCAAATGATTTATAATTTATTTATTGCAAGACATATCTAATAAAATTATTAGCTATCTAATGATTTCCCATAAAGTAAATTACAGATGATTAATGTATTTTGTGAGTGGATAGACAATTGTATAAGTCAAGGGCAGCAGTCAATTATTTAATTGAAGCTAACTACTATAATTGATTCAGGATATATTTAACAAAGGTTAATAGAAGAAAAATATCTTACACAAGCTATAAAAACAAGAATTTATGTTAAATGATTCAGATTATAAATTTAGTCCATTGATTTTTAAGAAAAAATAGGAATTGTACATATCTAAGTAGATACTTTCTGGTTGTGAAAATATTGTTTCATTATTTTCTAATGGTTAAGCCTTTTTTCATACATGAAATATAAATATATAATTTCGATATCTAATAATTTATATTGTAAAGAGACAAAATTTTATATTTTATAACACAGGAAAAGAGAAACAATTATAGAATTATTGGCATTGGTACAACATATATATATATATATATATATATATATATAT
>JAPDSC010062449.1:0-11970 GCA_026290005.1 Latrodectus geometricus
AGATTAAAAGTAATAAAAAAGTAAAAGATATTAATGTTCAAATAATTAACAAATTAATTTTTCATTATGTGATTTTATGAAGGTATTACAAAATGATTTATTTGTATTTATATTTATAAAAATTTATTCAAAGAGTGTTTTTATACATTTTTTATAAAATAGTAAACATTATAACTAAAGATAATACTTGAAATATAAATAGTATTTAACATTTTCTTGTATTTGTAGGAAATAAAATGTTTTAATAACTTGCTTTTACATTTTTAATGATATATATTCAGAAACATCCATAAAGTTGAGGTCGAAAAATGTTAGCCCAAATCAGTTTGAATTAATATGCTGGATTTAATAAAATATTATATAAACTAAGACAAAATGATATAAGATACAGTGAAAGATTGTTTAAAAATAAATTAAATTAAAATAGTTATTAAAATAAGGTCCAATTAATAAATAAATTGTATTGACTAAACTAAATGAAAAATTTTATATAAGTATTAGAAAATCATTCATTACAATATTTTCTTCAATTATGATAGAAAGGAAGATAAATTAATTCTTACATTCAAGAATCATATTAAAAATGGCTTAAATGAAGCACATTTGTAAAAATTGCAACACATTATTAAAAACGGCAAGGAAATATTAAATAAAAAAACAAATTTTACATATAGAAATGAAACTACAGTTTGGAAAGTGTAAACTCAACATAATATTCTTGGAATTTCAAAACAAAAGTAAATAAATAAATATTTTTTTAATATAAATACATAAATTAACATATTTTGATTTATAAAACAAGAAACTTTATATATATGAATTTATGTTAAATTAGAAAGAGTAAAATATTTGGATATTCAGTGTTAAAATACTAAATACTGCAATTGTAAACTTAAACATGCAATCAAAAATAATAATACAAAAATTCAAAAACCGATAAAATAGCTAACGACGTATGCTGCACAATTTGAGAATAATGACTAGACATATTGTAAATTGGAATGATGAGTGAATTTTTAAGGAACTGATTTCGGCAGAAATTGTAAAGAAAAAGGCAAGATAAAATAAAATGAAAATTTTAAGCTGCAATGAAGTGTAAATATGTGTGCATTGAAACAAATTTAAAAAATAAATTAAAAAATTCAGAAAATGCCTACTGAGTATTATGTTTATAAAGCAATAAAGCTGATGAAAAAGTAAAAGAAATATTTTACAAAAATAAATTCTGATAACAAAATTACAAAAATTGCTTTATTATCTATCAGCTAATAGAAAATTAATTCTAGTTATTTATATTTAATTAATAACTAGTTTATGATTTTTCAGTCGAAAAATCAAAAATACTATAAAATTTTAGTGTATTCTTGACAATGTCAGTTTTTATACAAATTATCGGATTCTACGTATCGCATTCAATATTTACAAGAGAAAATGTGACGCACAAAAATTAAAACTTTTAATATTTTCTATTGTGGTTATTAATATAGAAGTGTCTCCAATTTTAGCAACCCTGAAACAGAAAAATCTAAAATATTTTCCATTATAGTCGGAGTATCAAAAAATGTCCTAAGAAATGAGTTTTGACATGAAGAAATTGGATAATAATAAATTAAAAATAATTATTCAGAAATATTTTATCGTAAATGTATCTGCATAATTAGGAAGAATATGACAAACCTCAATATAATGCATGAATCTAAAAATAATCTGCTATAGAAAGGTGACAAAACACTTATAATGAATAGTAATATAAAATTATTTAAATTCACAAAAATTATATTAGTTTGGGGAAAAAGTTATCCATTATTTTTTCGGTAGACGTCTGTAGTGATCGCTATCTCGTGAGATATCTATCAAACAATTTCAAATTTATGCTCGTTGGAAAGGTGACATTTGACACAAAAATATCCTCTTGCGGTTTTTTCATTGATTAATTCAGTTACGAGTACAAGGTTTCAAAAATGGAAGACAACAAACAGAAAATTCGATATATTTTCGTTTTTCTTTTGTAACGGCGAAAAAGATAGCCGGGTGGCTAAAATTGTGAAAAGTGTTTATCATCCTATATAAAACTGTAACAACCAGTTATGTACAATTTTTGTTTTGTCAATTCCGTTTGGGTATTTGGATGCTAAAGATGCAACTCGCATGGATATAACATCGTTGAGAATGTCTATAAAATATCAAAAATTATCAAACTTGACAGCATGTCAGCAGTCGTAACTTCGCACAAGACCTAAAATTCTGCATGAAAACTGTTTTGAACCTTTTTACAAAGCGAATCTGAAAGAAGTTACAAAAAGTTCACGTAAAAATAATGGATCTCTTTTTCGCCAAACTAATATATCAAGATGGAAAGGTATATGAGGTACATAAAATGTATAATAAGTTGTCATTAAATTTTAAAAATACTATGTAATAATAATTTCAAATTCAGCAAATGTATACAAAATCTCAAAGTGAGAAAAAAGTGAGGCATCAGAAACTTTTAAGGAGTTAAAAGGAAATATACACTAATAAAGTCAAATCAGTACTTTGCATAAAAGTTTGCATGCATGGTAATAACTGAACAATGCTAGATTGAAAAATATATCTGAACAATACAAAGCTTTAAATTTAGAATATTGCATTGATAAGCTGTAATTAGGATATTAAATTGTGAAATTAAATGAAAATGTAATTGAGTAATTGTAAAAACATTTTTTATAATATTAATCATTGTCAGATCTTATTAACTTTGAAAATGTCTTTTAAGATTAAGATTGTTAAACATTTTAATATTTTAATCACAAATATGTTTATCTTTCTCTATATTTTTTTTACATTTTTCAATAAGTCAGTTCAAAATTCAAAAAAAAACTTAATGATATTATGAAACATTTATAAGTATATATAAAAAGTTATATTATTTCGATACATCTTCATATATAGTTTGTGACATATTAAGATTCTTTTTAAGTAACACTAGAAAGAAAATTTTTGGATTTTAAATTTACTTTATTTAAATAAAATGAAAACATATTTCATAAAATATCAATTGATCCTCAAAAACTATTTTTGCAGAATATTTTGTACCAATAAAAATTTTCTGGGCATAGAAATAAATTATGACAATTACTATTTTTTTATTCATATTCATATGTATCATCCCTTCAGTAATATTGGGCAAATATTGTCAATAATGCTTCATTTTCATTATAAGTTTTTAGATTAAATATTTGGTGAATAATCATATATTTCACTTTAATTATTCTGAAATAAAGCATTTGTAATACTGACAAAAATAACAATATTTATCATATAAATCAAACTTTAGCAGTAATAAACGATAGAATTGTTTTTTATGACTTTACAGTTTCTTAACGAAGGAAGACTTTATAGTTTGTTAACAGTTTTTTTACAAACTTAACGAATAAGATTGACATTTATATTGTTTTTAAAATTTATGATGATATGAAATCATTATTAATGCCAATATTGATTGCAAAGATTCCGGGAAAACAAGGACAATTATCTTATTTAAATATTCAGGATCCAATTTGCATGAATATTCTCTATTAAGTGAATATTTTTTAAATTTTTTTAGTCTATTCTTTCGGATTCTCATCCGAAAGTAAAATATTGAATCCAATATGTTTTATTGTCTTTATTTCTTTAATTTGCTAAAAATCAAGTAAAATAACGACAGTAAATCTTTTGTTACGCAAACTTCTTTATAATTTTATTAAATACATGATTACATACTCACTGCATAATACACTACTGGCCATTATAATTGCTACACCAAGAAGAAGACATGCTACAGATGAGAAATTTATACGAAAGGAAGAAGGTGCTGTGATATGCAAATGATTAGCTTTTCGGCGCATTCAGACAAAGCAGGTGCCAGTAGCAACACCTACATTGTGTTTAAATGAGGAAATTGTTCAGCCTGTTCCTCATACACAAACTGCATTTCAACGTTGTTGCCTGGTGAAAAAGTGTTGTGATGTCTCGTGTTAGAAGGAGAAATGCGTACCAGCATGTTTCTGACTTTGATAAAGATCGAATTGCAGTGTACCGGGATTGCGGTTTATCTTATCGCAGTATTGCTGCTCGCGTTGGTCGACATCCAATGACTGTTAGCAGAATATGGAATCGATGGGTTCAGGACGGTAATACGGAACGCCATGCGGGATCTCAACGGCCACCTATCACTAGCAGCCGAGAAGACAGGTATATTATCCGCATGACCGTAATGGATCGTGCAACCACGTCACGAGCCGTGAGTCAAGAAACGGGGTCGTTTGGAAGACAACAAGTGTCTGCACGAACAGTTCGACGACGTTTGCAGCAGCATGGACTCTCTGCTCGGAGACCATGGCTTCGGCTTCCCTTGACGCTGCGTCATAGACAAGAGCGCCTTCAATGGTGTGATCAACGACGAACCTGGGCGCACGAATGGCGAGACGTCATCTTTTCAGATGAATCCAGGTTCTGTGTATGGCATCGTGATGGTCGCATCCGTGTTTGGCGGCATCGTGGTGAACGCACACTGGCAGCGAGCATTCGTCATCGTCATACTGGCCCTTCACCTGGCGTGATGGTATGGGGTGCCATTGGATTCACGTGTCGGTCACCTCTTGTTCGCATTGACGGTGCTTTGAACAGTGCACGTTACATTTCTGGTGTGTTACGGCCCGTGGCTCTACCCTTTATTCGAGTCCTGCGAAACCCTATGTTTCAGCAGGATAATGCCCGACCGCATGTTGCCGGTATTGTACGGACCCTCCTTGATACGAAACATGTTTGGCTGTTGCTCTGGCCAGCACGTTCTCCAGATCTTTCACCAATAGAAAGTGTCTGGTATATGGCTGCCGATCGACTGGCTCGTCACCAAACGCCAGTCATTACGTTTGATGAACTGTGGCATCGTGTTGAAGCTGCATGGGCATCTGTACCTGTACATGCAATCCAATCTCTGTTTGACTCAATGCCCAAGCGTATAACTACTGTTATTACTGCCAGAGGGGGGTTGTTCTGGATTTCTATGGATATATCCAGCCAAATATTTTGAAAATTTAATCACTTGTTATTTCTAGTATAATATATTTGTCCAATAAATATCATTTTGTTATCTGCATTTCTTCATGGTGTAGCAATTTTAAAGGCAAGTTGTGTATATATATATATGTGTGTGTGTGTGTGTAGTTTTATTAAAAGAGATTTCTTTATTATAAAGTGTTTATTAAAAAAAATTAAAATGGTTCTAATTTTATAACATTCAATAAAAATCATTGTTGCATTAAAATGTTGATACTCAAGACTTCAATATATATGTACACTTGATGAAAGAGATAAAACTTTTAAATTGTTTATTTTGAGAAAACGAATTGCTGTTATTTAAAATTTAAAAAAAACTTATTTGTAATGATATTAAGAATACCAATATAAATGCTTCTGGAACAATCTCAAAAACTTTCAGAAGAAGCAATTAACTTCATTATAATTTTTAAAGTTTTTCAAAAAATTATTACCCTATTTCAAACGCAATTGAAAATAACATATCAAATCTTTTTAATAATAAGTCGGCTTTCATATCAAGATTAAAAAAAAATCCATCTTGATTAAAATAATTCCCTTCTGATCATAATCAACTATTTGTGAAAGTTAGAAAAAATATATATTTTGTGTGATACAGTATCATTTTCGTTCTTTTTAAATTTTTCGTTTCTGCCTTCCGTTATACGAAGTAGTAATTGCCATACACAAATCAGAACAATGTGGAAATTAAAGCCATTCAACTACATAGGTCTAACAAACGTCCTTTTTAAATCGATTTGATTCATATGACGTCATCGATTATACTTGTACGTCATAAATATATCCATAGTTAGACTCGAAATGGATGGTCTTCGTTACTAACATATTGACATGGTCAATGTGTTTTGAAGGTCGAATGAATAATTTAGATCTTTTGTTAATTTCATAAAATTCAGCTTAAGCTTGATTATCTGTTAGTTTGAATATATTACAAATGAAACTATATTGTTTTTATTTATAAGTTTGCTATTTTATACTGAATTTTATAGTAAAGAATTTAATTTTTATTATACTTCTTAATTTTGAATTATATCTATATTAACATTTTGTTTTTCTAGTTCTTAAGATTTCTGTCGTGTAGAATTCAATAAATCTGTAAACATAAAAAAAAATTTTACGAACTAATTTAAAGCTTTTTAAAGTTTACTTATTCAAGGTGATATATATTGTGCTTATAAATGTGTATTTTGTTAATATACACAAACTAATGAGAAAAATTACTTTGGGTAATTTTCAAAAAAAATATTTTATTGGCTTTACAAATTATCTTCTTAAATTAGAGAATTATTTATTTATTTATTTATTTTGATAAAAAATATATAATAAAGATACTTGAACTCATATACAATAACGATACTTGAGTTCAGGGGCAACCTGGTTTCATTTCTTCCAATCTTTCATATATTTATGATTAATTTCATCTTTACAAATTAATTTTATTTTATTTTCTGTAATCAAACGAAGACTATTTTATACATTAATCAATAACAGTTAAATAACTATCACAAACCTGAAAAATACACTTATAATAAAAAGTAATATATATTGTGAAATGACTGAAAATTAAGTAACAAATAAATTATTACGCATACAAAAAGGACTAAAACATTTAATTTCCTATAAAATACATTTTTACTTAAATGAAATAATAGCTTTAATGAAACTGAAAATTTCAATTATTCCATATATATCACGATTTGAAAGCTTTTATATGTTGATATTTAAATTTTCAATTTATTTAAATACTTCAAATTTATATTTTAATACAAAAATATATATTGTTTTGATTGTTGTGATGCGTATTCTTCGTAAAATATTTGATTCAGCAATTTATTTAATCTCATCAAATTTTTATATTAAACCCTTTAAATTCCGCAAATAAGTTTAAAAAAATTCTTCTTATTTACATAACATTCCAATGCTTTATGAAATTAGTGATAGCGATTAACTTTTTTCATTATATATTTAATTTACTCATATATATTCTAAAAATTGTCAAATTAGTGGTCCTAAAATTCCTTGAACTATAAATAATCTTTTTCCTTAGAGGAAATGAGATTTATATGTGCATAGAATTTTGAAATAAAATGTACATCTATTTAAAGAAATTGTAATAAAATATTAATGTACAAATATTAATGTAAAAAAATATCAATGTAGACTGTAGTAAACTTTTTTTTTAAATAACTCATTGATTCTATGTCATAAGTCATAAATTAAATTGTTAATATCCGAGATTATTATCGGGATGGTAATCAACTATTAATCAACTATGGTCACTATCATTAAACTAGATAGATATTAAATGAGAATTTATATAAAATTGTTTACACTATTTTATATATCATGGGTGTCCAAGACGTCGACCGCGGTCGACTGGTAGATAACGACATTTTAGGTAGTCCACGTGACCATCCCGATAATAATCTCGGATAATAACAATTTAAATTATGACTTATGACATAGAATCAATGAATTATTTAAAAAAAAAAGATTTACTACAGTCTACTCTTTAAAACCCAAAACAAACTGTACAAAGATTTACGATTTAGATTTATGATTAAAGGTTTACGATTTAAAACCTCAAAGGGACATGATGAGAGTGATTAAAATATTCAAAAATACTATAGAAAGGTATGCATCTCAATTAAGAAAGCATGAATTGAGAAACTTTGAGACTACATCCAAACCGAGACTTTGAACATTTCGCTTAATACTTACTTATTTTGTTTTTAGAATTTGAAAGAAGATTCGCTGACTTAATTTGGTTAAAAGAAATATTTAATTTTATAATATTTCCCCATTTAATGAAAATGTCAACATTGATGGAGTATCGGAAAAAATAGGACATTTAATAGATATCACATGAATCACGGTAGAGGAAGAAATTATTAAATTAAGATGCGATATATTTCTTAAATCCAGAGCATATTTAGCGATACTAATTTTTGGAAAATAATTTCTGAGGAAACGTTTCCAAATATTTACACATTGATTTTGTATTTGAAATCATACTTTTGATCGAGGTATCTTTGTGAATCTGCTTTTTCAACCATGACTAAAAAAACAAACATTGGTCGCATTTAACAGATAAACATTTAATTTCATGTTTATGCATCGCAAAAAGCTCATACCAGCCACAATTTGATATACTTGTCAGATATACAGTGTCAAATTTCAACTAAACGATGTGAATAGGATGGTCAGTTTTAGATATATGAATACTTTGATTATTTTCGTCAATAAATTTTATTTTTTAAATATTTATATAATTTTTAAAAATTTGTATTTATATTTTTGTAAATATTAATATAATTTTTAAAAATTTGTATTTATAAAATTTGTAATTATGTATTTTTTTAGAAAAAATACATAATTTACCATTTTTTCTTGTTACCGAAAATAAATATGTACGTTAATTTGGCTCTACCATTGGTAGGCGTCCTTCGATTTTTTAAATGTGGAGTAGACCCCGGATCCCAAAAGTTTGACCATTCCTGTTATATACACTAAAGCATATTTATAAATTTATAATTTCAGATGCATTAAAACAATTTGCCAAATTATTTACGAACGTAATGATCATGTAAAAATACAATATGTTAATTCTCAAGTTAGATTTCATATTTTGGAAATTCACATAAAATAATAACAAAAGTCCATGACATTCGTAGATTTCATTTAACCATATATTAAATAAAAGTATTTGAAGATATTGGTAATTTAAGTTAATTTGAAACATGCGTTGTATAATCTTCAATTTACAAATAACTTGAAGTCCTTTACATATGCATATAACTTAGCAAACATTATATTATTTAACTTAAACTCCAAATATCAAAGTAAGTTTATACTAACAATTCTTATTTTAGTGATCGGTTATCGAACTGTTATAGATTAAAAATTCCAATGATAATAAAAATAAAAATTTGTGGAGAATAAAAGAGTATGTATCACATTTTTACTGATTGCAATTTATCTGCTAGCAGCTGAGCTATCTTTCGATATACATAGTTCTATATATGATAAACACAATAAACTAATACCATATTTTTTAATTAAAGCTTGTCTCAATTTTTCCTCACAACATTTCAAAAACGTGATACTTCAAAAAATTATCTTCTTTGTCAAAAGATTTATTCTTTGGAATAAGAAGTTTCATCATCTATGTTAAAACTTTTAATTGCCCTTACCTTTAAAAAATAGACAAAATAGTTCATTTCTAAGTTTAATTTCTCTATCATTTATATTAAGTTGGGGGAAAAAATCCATTATTTTTATGTGAACTTTTTGTAACTTCTTTCAGATTCGCTTTGTATAAAGTTTTAAAACAGTTTTCATGTAGATTTTTAGGTCTTGTGCGAAGTTACGACTACTAACATGCTGTCAAATTTGATACTTTTTGATATTATATAGACATTCTTGACGATGTTGTATCCATGCGAGGTGCATCTTTAGCATCCAAATACCCAAACGGAATCGACGAAACCAAAATTGTGCGTAACTGGTTGTTACAGTCACATATAGGACGATAAACACCTTTCACAATTTTAGCCACCTGGTTAGCATTTTCACCATTATAAAAGAAAAACTAAAATGTATCGAATTTTCTGTTTGTTGTCTTCTATTTTTAAAACCTTGTACTCATAACTTAATTAATCAAACAAAAAACCGCAAAAGGATATTTTAGTGTCAAATGTCACCTTTCCAATGAGCATAAATTTGAAATTGTTTGATAGATACCTCACGAGATAGCGATCACTACAGACGTCTACCGAAAAAATAATGGATAACTTTTTCCCCAAATTAATATAATCATATTTCTTAGAATTAAAATATCATAAGTAAATCTTTTTGCTAGAATGCTTGTCTCAATTTTTTTCAATTTCTTACTTAAATACATAATAACTGATTTGCCATCTGTTACTCTCACTTTTCATACTAATTTTAGTCTTTATGTACATAAACTAAAAGTCTTTTTATTTTAATTATAATATTTGCTTTCCTTTAAAAATATAACTCCATATATTTCATTTATTTAAAAGTGTAAATAATTTATTTTATTTTAACTCAATCTGATGTATAGATTTGAATAAAAAATCTTCTATAATTGATTCTTATGTTTAGGCATTGATTCTTGTGTTTATGTATCTCATGCATTCTCATATTTTAATACTATTTTTAATTTTTAAATTGCATTGCACCCTTAATATTCATCGTAATTAATATTTAAGCACTTTTATAAGTTAGGATATCATTCAACTTTTAATAGTTAAGGTATCACTCAAATTTATTTATTATTTTAAAAGCAATTCTAATGAATATTATTTTAAAATATTTCTAACAGCATTTTATAGAAAATTCTTCAATTTATGTTGAATTTATTTATTTTTTTCACTCGCAATATTTCATACTTCAATTTTTACATACATCTTCATTAACACTTCTTTCAAAGAATTATGTCTTAAATTTCATTATAGAAATTGGAAATTCATATAGAATCTTTTTTTTTTTTTTTTTTTTTTTTTTTTAAAGAAAAAAGTTTTTGTTTGTTGTCAAATAATGTCTTTTTTTCTAAGCATTTTAAATATTTTTGAGAGAAACATTTAAAATTTTCTTAAATGATAATAAATAAATAATTTACAAAGTTAATATATATAATTTCTGATACCATTTTTAAAAATAAATTTATGATATAAACTATTGAATATTTTGGGAAATCAATTTAATTTTCTTATGTATTTTAAAATGTGTTAAAAACTTTTTAATATCATTTTAATATATTTAATTCCACACACACAAGGATGTGATATCAATTTATTCATGTGTATAGCTCACATTATCATAAATTTATAAAATTCAAATACAAGAGAAATAAAACATTTTTAATTGAAGAAGTCAAATCTCAAAGAAACAAACTTTTTTATTCATGAAATTTCAATATTATGAATCAAATTAAAAAATTTTTACATTTATTTTTAAAAATGCATTTAGTTTCAAAATAAAAATTTATATTCAACAAATATCACGTACATCATTATTGATAACTAAAAATCTGTTTCCATAATTTTGGTGTGTCAAATATGTGTTTATCCAAGAGCTGCATTCAAGACATTTGCAGCAGTGTCTGCAACTGCTATAAGATAAAAAAAAGTGATTATTGCGTACAATCCAATATATTTGCTTTTACAAGTGAAATACTTAAAATAAGTGTATTTACATACACTGGCATCAGTTTTTAAAATTGGTTTTATTTCTGAAGTGATATTAATTGTCAAATAATGAAATTAAACTTCATAAAAATTTCTTAAATTAAAATAAATATTACAGGTTTTTCCGATTGGGAGGAAATTTGTTTTAAAATGAATTTCGCCTCTTAAATTACTTTGAAATACATTTAAATAACTTAATAAAATATTTGAATATTTATGCAAAATAATTTGAAATTTATTTAATTATTTACATTATTAATCTTATAATCTCATACAATTTATCATGGGAAGTAATTTTACAGGAATACAAACATCATAAATTCTTAAATAGTTTTCCCTCATAAAGTTTATAGAGTTGTTATAATTAATTAATAAAATATATTTCAGAAACTTTTATATATATATATATATATATATATATATATATATATATATATATATACATTGATGGACAAACATTTAAGAATATATTTGTAATATATGTATAACCATTTATCAATGCCTGCATGATAATAGATAAATGAACAATATTTTAACCCTTGACTTATTAAATTCAAAATATCTTCATAAAAATATATAATGTTAGAAACATTTTGTGAAAGTTAAGAATTTCTAAAATTTAAACTGTCACATATTTTCTAAATGAAATTCATTTACTGGTAGAGTATTTGCTCTT
>JAPDSC010062474.1:0-12039 GCA_026290005.1 Latrodectus geometricus
CCCCCCTTGCATTGCTGAAAGGGGAAAATCCTATAGCTGCCAGGCATTAGAAATAAAATAATTATCTAACTAAAGTTTTCTTGTAATTAAGGAGTACTGAAAATGTAATTCAAAAGAATACTTAAAATAGAATAGTAGTAAAAGTATCAGCTTTTGAAATTTACTGAAATATGTATAATAATAAAATATTTTCTTTAATTACACTTCAGTGAATTGTACAGTGAATAAAATAATTTATTTTATAATTCATTGAATAATGTTGCTTGTTATTTCCCATATCAGTTTCTCGAAGAGAAATAAGACTAAATGGAAAGGAAATAATTTAACAAGTAACATTATAAATACAAAAACACGCACACACCCATATTAGGAGCACTAAATTTCACAATACACTTATTAAGTTTTATTTAAGAATAACAAAAGCTTGTTTAAATTTTCCATTAATTATTAACTCTGACACATGGTGTTAAAAGTATAAAAAAATTCATCCTTCCTTAGTTTTTATTTATTTATTTATTTATTTTTTGCCATTTAATTCTTGGACAAAATTACATGATTTTTTTCAGTTTACATGAATATGAAATATTCCTACAAACAAAAATTATATTCCTTATCTCCCCATCTTTTACAATTTCTTGATTTAATATTGAAAGTTTCTCTTTCTCCACGATATAAAAAATACTTAAAAATATCTCGAATATTGACTTCATGAAATTGTGTTTTGTAAAAATTCTAAAGCTTCTCTTGCGAAGAAAAGTTATTCTCGTATTTGAATGCAAGAGAAGAAGGGTTTGGCACATGACACATATCGCTTTATGTTCCGCCGTCCCATATCACTGTCAATTTGCAGTTTCCTATTCATTGCAGAGTCGCGCTGTTTGATAAGCGAATAAGAAGTAAATACGTGTTTCCAGTCAAAACTTTTCTTTTTTAAAAAAGTCTTGAATGGTGGTCTTTTATTCAAAATCGCTTATTGTATTTGTTTCCTTAGGTGTAAGGCATTTTCCAATAAATATCTTTTCATTTTTGATATCTTTTATAAGAATGCATTTAATTTGTTTAAAACAGAAAAATAAGCATCTAGTTAAAGTATATTTTAATTTTTTAGTTAAACGAATAACATTTATGACATAAGAAACTTTATTTTTATTTCTCTAAATGAAAGCCTTATTGAGTACAGTTAATTTAATTTTAATAAAAACAAAAACAAATTTACTGCATAAAATAAGATTTCACGACATGAAATACATTTATAAAAAATTCTTTAAAGAATTCAATAAGACAATTCTATGAAACAAGAAGCATTTTCAATAAAATAATTCAGATTATTTATATATATATATATATATATATATATATATATATATATATATATATATATATGTATATGCCGCCCAACCTGTCTAGTTATTAGCGTAACTGACAACGGATGGGGAGGACCTGGGTTCGAATCCCGGCTCGGGAATGGATGTACTTTCTTTCTCTCTCTGTTTCTTGTCCTTTCCTCAGATGATGGATGAATGTGGCCCACCCTAGGAACGGGTTTGTGGTGGTGTGTGTTGGGTGATGCTACTCATACCTCCGTAACTTGGTTCACAGGTGCCTACCGAGTAACGATAAAATGAGTAGCAGTTTCCGGCCTTGTTGCGGTAAATGGGCTAATGTTACTTACTTGCTCAAGGGTGCCTGTCATTAGAAACAAAATATATATACAAATGTAGGGTAGAAAAGAATAATATTTTTTTCATTATTTCTACGCATCAATATATTTTATAACACTATAACAGACTGGTAAATCATTTTTCAATCAGAAGCAGAATATCTTAAATATTTTTATGTAATTTTTTTTAATGTAGTAGTAAAATACATTTTTATTTCTTGAAATACAATAAGTAATTTAGGAAAAGTAATAAAATTACAATGAGTAAATATAGTTTTAATTTTATTTTAATACCTTAATTATATTATTAGTTAATATATAGCGAAATGCACACACACTCACAGAATATGGAATTATATTAATTAAGAAATATGAATTAACTCTTTTTTTATATCGTGACATCTAAGACAATTAGGTTACTATGGTAACCCGAGATAATTTAAGATTAAATATTGATACAGAAATTATTTATAATCATTATTTTAATCCATTATTTTATCTAATATTTTATTTCAAAACTCATTTTAAAAATTGCTTTTAATGATATTTATTCTTGATTATTTTGTAATGTGTTATATTAATACATATTTAACTTGTGTTAATTATTTCCCGAATAAAGTTGGTTGTAAAGGTATTTGTTTATTTCAAATATCGGTAAAATACTTGATATTTCATTCAGAAATAATTTGGAATTAGTTTCTCTAGAATATTATCTGTGTGTGAGGATCAAGTAACAAATTTTTAATTGAATTTTAAATTTATATCAAATTATTTTTCTTCAAATATCTTAAGTGTGTTACTATGTTGAAATATGAGAAAGAGGTTCTTGAATAATTATTAAAGAATATATTTCGTTACTCTAATCATAAAATATTTTAAAATCAAACTGGTTTATATTGTATCTAAAGAATAAAAAGTGCCCATTTAAATGTGTACATGCTTGAAAATATTCATTAGTATTTAAATCTTCTGGTCAAACGTGCTATATTTCCAAATATGACATATTTTAAAAATATGGAACTTATATCAACAAAAGTTTCATAAATATTTACCTAGATTAGACTTGGGAAATTGAGAGTGCCTAATTGCAAATTAGGAAATTTTTTTTGTTTATTTGAAATAGATTGCATTCGTTTCCTAGAAAATACGGTAATTATTTTGTCGACAATGTTCGTCAAATACATGTTACCAAATATTGAAAATTTAATTTTTTTTTGTTTCAATATATGATAAAAAGATAATTTTTAAACTATTTCTTTATTGAAACAAATAAACCGAAACATTATTTCTAATTAATATTCCGATTTTTTATTTAAAATATTATGCATTGGAAGAAATAAAATGTAAATGATACAATGATTACAAAATCGTTTCATATGGGCTCAATCAAATTATTTGATGAAAAACTTTTTTCTAAGAAACGTGATTATTTATAAGTATAGAAAATTTTTATTAATTTTGAAAAAATAAACAGAAAAAATTTTAAACAGTATGTAAAAATTTAGTTAGCTTAAACTATATTAATAATAACATTAATAATTCAAAGAATTTTAAAAGGAATATAAAATAATTCATTTCACAATTCACTGAATTATTTTGTTTTTTATTAATTACATATATAACAGCAATAGTGGTTTTGTAATTCTAAGGCTCCAAACGAAAAAAAATATTATTCTGATATTTTTATTTAATAGAATTAGTTACTTCTTGATACAAAATATAATTTCAACTTTATGGAGTAACTTTTGTACATAATATATGACTGTATTGCATAAAACTATTTTTAAGTTTAAATTGTTTAATTGAATCAAACTAATAAAATGTAGACATTTAACATCGTTAAAATAGACATTTGAAGAAATCAAAAAGTTTTTTTGAACCATAAATGGTTTGAAAGAACAGGAAATGGGAACTAATTTCCTTAAAAGAAGTAAAATTTCGAAATAAAATTGAAAAGGAAGCAATATTTACGTTTCCTGAGGCCACATCTCAACTATTTTTCTTACGTTCCAACTTCAAACTCGTCAGAATTTCCGAATATGCATAACAAATTGATAATATTTTGTTTGTTTTACACTCCAACCCCATTCTTCTCATTTTTAAGTCCACGAGGAAAGAAGACTTTTGTTTCGTACCCGATTTTGTTCCTCTTTATCAGGGAAAAACATAAAATAAATTACTTCGCCTATATAGATAAGAAAAATAAAGAAGAAGGATCGAGGGAGAGAAAATTGGAGAAAACAGAAAAAGTAAAGGAAAAACAGAAGGAGAAATACCTTGAATATACACACAACCCTTCTTCGTTATAATGAATTTTGTTCCCAAGAAAAAGAAGAATCGATTTTCTGTGCCGAAAGAGCGCGCCAAAAGGTTTAATGAAACAATTAAACTGAGCCGTTAGATGCCTGTCATGACGTTCTTTTTGTTCACTTGCGAATGGGCCCAGTAATTTTAAATTGTTTAAAAAGGAATTTTTCTAATGCTCTATTTAACGATGAAAGCGAACTCTGACGGTCGAAATAAACAGGTCGGTTCTTTATCTCTTCTTAATTTTCTTTGTTTCAGCAAAATAAAGTTTCTGTCACTTTATTTTTAACTGCAGTCCAATCAAATGAGACCGTGTGTAAAAGAAATAAATTGAGTGAAAATATTTTTATAGGCTCTGCATATAAACACGAACAAATTGATATGACAGTGTTTTACGGAATGCCTTTTTATCTCATAAAAAAAAAGAAATTTAATGTATAAAAGTAAATTTTTATTTGTTAAAGAAATTAGGAGCTAATATGTTGATAAATTATTTTTTAATTTCTTTTAATAAATGTATGTTAGTGTTATGAATATTTATTTCAAATATTTACAATGAACAAAAAACTGGTAAAATGGCATTAATCTATATTGAAATACGTTTGTTGGTTATAACCTTTAATAATTTTTTATTTATTTGTAAATAGTTACAATCATGTAAATGTGAAACATAAAATTGTTCAGTAAAAATTTACTTATGGGTATCCTTTGGTTTTTCTGGTGATTTTTTGAAGATAAGAATGCACCAAAATGGGAATAACAAAACTTCAACCGCAAAGCTACGTTAATTAAAAGGTTAAGAATACCAAGGTTACTAAAAATGAAACTTTATCGCCAATATTTATTGCCAAATTTTTGAAAAACCGAAGGATACCCTACTTTACACCGAACCCATTTGATCATTTAAATTACATACTAAAGAATTTATTCCTTATCAAATATTGATCAATAGTCCATAGTCCATATGAAATTTCAAAATTATTATAAATGGTTTTAATCCTTGAGTAAAATTGCATACTTATTTTTCGAAATTCAATTGTTACAATAAATTACTAAAAACAAAAATTGACTTAATCTATTGCTTGGTAATTTTGAAAAATATCTTAGCCATTCGAATTATAACATCAAAAAGGAATAAATTTAAGAGTGCCAAAATAATTACACATGAAAGGAAGAAAAGTTTTGAAAAAGTTAAAGATAATCATTTCACCACATTTAGATCACGCATTAGGAAGAAACGACATCAGAAACACTAAATGATAATATTTGCGCAGTGTGTTTCTGTGGATTTCACTTTATTATGTTGAATTTTTCTCAGGTTATCGTGTCATGCTTCTAATAAAAGGAAATATTTACCAGCCAGTTTCAGTATTCAATAGAGGCAGGATCATAGTTTATGGAGTGTCAGGATTAATTTTCATTTCATATTGGTTGAAATCCAACCACTGCCATAGGAATATTGAATCAATGGATTGTTGGAAGTCATTATATGACATGCGATATTTCAATGACCTCTAGTAACTAACTGTTTCAAATACAGAAAAAGTGTGAGGTCTATTTTTCAAATCCGTACATCCACATCACAGATTATTAATCAGGAAATGATGTTTAAAACATGATCAGATTCTGGTACATTAAAACAGATATTGGAACAGAATCGATTGTCAGCATGATGATTATTACTTCGGCTTCATTTGCAAAAGCACCATAGAGGCAGTGGCAGTTTTGTTGTACCCAACGATAAAGCTGGATGCAGGAGTCAAAACATACAGAACTAGTGGTACTTGTTTAAAAAACGATGTTATTGGAACAGCATCGTTTTCTTAAACGAGTACTGATTTTGTTTTTAAGATTCTGATAGTCCGATAAGTGTCTAGCTGCTCCAAGGAGGAAGCTTATGACTTAAGTACATTGTATATCGTCAAGAAGCCTGTTCCTAATGCAGTAGAATGATCATTGTTTGGTACATGACACACAAATCTCGATTTCAGATCAACGGTAACTTGAAGGATGATTGGTACATTTGGAACTTCTAAATTTCAGTTATTGCTCCAATCTTCAAAATCTATGAAATGATTTCTTCCAACAAGGTAATGGAAAAGCACATTGTACTACGCGTTCTGACCTTCCTCCAAACAGAATGTGCTTTGGCAAAGGTGGTCGAATCAATTAAAAATATGTTTGTATCACCTATCTCCAGCTACAACGGCTGATAAAGAGTGATCTAAGCTTTAAGCAGCATATAATGAATTGTTCATTTCTGTTACTTAGAGAAGTTTCACACGATGTTAACTAGATAAAGTTCATTTTAGCTGTCAGTGACAGCGAATGTTTGTAATAATTTCACAAATTTGTACACTCCAAATTACGAACAAGTTTAATTGTTTTACTTTCATGCAAATTCAGTTCTTCGTAGTTTGCATATATTATATTTTTCATTTTTTTTTTTCTTTATGGTATTACAATTCTAATGAACAGTATTGAATAAAATGAAAAAAATAACACACCTTATTTTAACTAAAATTCGTCTACATTTCGGTCCTACAAATTTTAGGAGTACTCTTCCCTGGTATTTCATTATAAATTGTATTTTTAGTCATCAAAGGAGATTAAAATTGTCACCTTAAGAAGACTGAGGAAAATTGCACAAAGGAATTTTGATCAATGTTCTTAAACTGACAGTACTATCTTAAAGTTACAAAGTATTTTCTAAATTTAAGTGAAAAAAATCTATTTTTATTATGTTGTGGCTTTCGCATACTTCCTTATACCTAATACAGCGATGGGATTTACCAGTAAAATAGAAGCAGTTGGGTGGGAGACTTCGTATTTAGAAGCAGGTACCAAGCAAAATATTCCCGAATACTTGACCTGCCACTCCAGAGGTATCATTTCACTTGGAGGACATTGCGACAACGACATATTTAAATTCCTTATATTAACATCAACTTTAATTCCACCTCAACTGCTTTAAGTGAACATGACATATTTAAGCCGAGATTCGAACTCACAAAATTTTCCGATGTCATGAACAAGTGCTTTACCCAACTAGACCACCGCAACCCTCACCAAGTGGTGTTTAATATGACGCAATTTCATAAATGCGCTGTTGAAAGTAAACAAAACCCGAATTCAATAAATAAGGGAGATTTGTGTAGCAATTATTTTTCTGAATTGCAACTCTGTGAAATAAGTACTTGGAAGTTGAGGAGTTCTCCAGGCAGCTTCAATTGCGATATAATTATATGATCCACAATCTGCAGATCTCTAAATATGTGATTTATTTTGAATGTCTTACAATAACAAAATTCAAATTATATTTTATGTTCGTTTATTTAATAACTTTTTTATAGAAATTCTTACTATTCAAAACATTAATAATAGATTAATTTTTCAGTAAATTATTGGAATAATTAACATTGAAAATAATACAAAATAAAATACGCATTGAACAGGCGTAAGAAAGTGGTCATAACAATTTAGTCAAGAAAATGTGGTTACAGTTTAGTTTTATACCACAAAAATCACCTTAAAATTAATATATTTATTAATTCATATTTTTGAAATTTTACAGGCGTAAATTAATACATTATTGAGTGGCTAGTTTTTTCACAAAGATAAATTGATCCAATTTTAAACGATCCAATTAAGAGGCTTAATTTTGCTAAAACTGAGAAAAACAAAATATGGATTAGCTCTCACAAAAAAACTGTAGTTTATTTCATGTAAACCGGGGTTGAAATTTTAAAAATGTAGTGAAATATTGATTTATAAGCAAATTTCAAAGATAATACTACATTATTTAATTAATTAAAATTTCTAATCTTAGACTCGTGATGTATTCAATCTGTAAATTGCAAACCATAGCTATCATCTCTTACGAATCACAAATTTTCCTGAAGTAATGAGTTTAGAGTTATTAACTAACTCATTAACTAAGTTAACTTAATTAAAATTAACCAAGATTTAGGCTTACATCATAAAAACACTTTAAATATGTCATTAAATAAGGATGCATAAAAAAGAATATACATTATAAACACTAAATTATTTTCAAGGAGATACCAGTAATTTAGTTTAGCAAATAAGATTAAATAATTCTTAAATAAACGTGCAACTAGAAATTAAACTTCTAATATGTTGCGTACGTTTTAATTTTCTAAGACTTTTGTAAAAAATATCGGAAAAAAATTAATTGAAAATAAATTTAAAAAGAGGTACTATATTTTTTATAGTTAATTTATGAGTTTTATATAAAATGAGAATAGAAACATTTAAAGTATATTTAAAGTTTTTATTTTTTAGTATATTTAAAGTACATTTAAAGTTTATTATTTGTTAAAAAAAAAATAGAATATTTGATTAATAAAGTAACTGTTTATAAAGAACTGGTTTCATTTTATAATTAGGATAATTTAACTAAACGCTAGAAACAATTTTTTAAAATGCTTTCATTACAGTTTTTGAAACCTGTTATTTTTTTAACATTTAGGGTTATTTTAATTTTTAAAAGTTGTTAGATTTCTATATTTTTTTAACTACGTTGTTTTTATACAGTATTTAAGTTTAAAAATGCATTTTTTTATTTTTAATTTTAAAATTCTCTAAAATTACATTACAATTACATACAATGTGTAATTGCTTTAGCATGCATATTTTTCAAGTAATGAGGTATGTGTTAATAAAGAGTAATTAAGTCATAAATTAAATCATATATGTTATTAAGGAGGTTTTTAAACCCCTTAATGACGCATATTTAATCAGACTTTGTAGTATTAATAGAATGATGAAAAGAAAATGTATTTTAAATTTTTTTAATATGAATGACAAATATAAATTTCGAAATATTAGTTTGGGGAAAAAGTAATCCATTATTTTTTTCGGTAGACGTCTGTAGTGATCGCTATCTTGTGAGGTATCTATCAAACAATTTCAGATTTATGCTCGTTGGAAAATTGACATTTGACACTAAAATATCCTCTTGCGGTTTTTTGTTTGATTCATTCAGTTACGAGTACAAAGTTTTAAAAATGGAAGACGACAAACCGAAAATTCGATACATTTTCGTTTATCTCTTGCAACGGTGAAAAAGATTGCCAGGGGGCTAAAATTGCGAAAGGTGTTTATCGTCCTATATATGACTGTAACAACCAGTTAAGCACAATTTTTGTTTCGTCGATTCCGTTCGGGTATTTTTGATGTTAGAGATGCACCTCGCATGTGGATACAGCATCGTCGAAAATGTCTGTAAAATATCAAAAATGGTCGAAGTTGACCGCAAGTCAGCAGTCGTAAAGCGCAAGACCTAAAGATCTACATGAAAACTGTTTTAAACCGTTTTACAGAGCGAATCCAAAAGAAATTACATAAAGTTCACGTGAAAATAATGGATTTCTTTTTCCCCAAACTAATATATTGATATAGAAAGAACAATATGGATTTCATATAAAGAAACAACTATACAAGTCATAAATAAAATCATTTACATTGCAATAATTGTTTTGTTGAAATAAAACATAATTTTTCCCATCGAAATTTTAAAACTTTAAGTAAGAAAGATTAGTTTAAATAAAGATAAAAGTATCCCATAATGCAGGAAACTAAAAGTGAAAACAAATTTGAGTTTTATTTTTTCAAATTCCAGATGGGCTATGATGTTATTAATTGTTGTATGACGTTTAATAACGTCGTATGACAACATTAATAAGGTTGTATGACGTTATTAAAAATAACTTATGTTTACTTTCAAGTTAAAGATCAGTCACTGTTGAGTATATAAAAAATTATTTTTGTGTGTTTTATTTCAAACATACTTTGTAATTACTGGTAGTTTCAAACCAAATTTTTGATTATTGTAAACTTTATCAATAAGAGTAAAATAAAATAATTTAAAGTTATGTTATGAAGACTCATTTAAAATTACAATATTTTCTCATATTTTTTTATGTTTGTTATCTTTATATTGCATTTTTTTAAAGTAAATAATGCTAAGTTGTTTTAATTATACATGTTATAAGACATAAAATTTTTAAAAAACATATATGTCAAAAATACTTTATATTTAAAGAATTACACCTTTTAAATATAAATGAAGATGAAATTTTGTTTATATTTTGTAACGTTTGAAAATTATTTGTGTAGTTTCAATAACGCTTTTAAATGTAGAAAGTGTTCACACATTCTTGTAATGATTTTCTCCGTGAAATCAAAAAATTAAAAATAAAAGTGTAATTGGGGCACGAAATTGCTATGGAGTTCAAATATGGTCTGTAACATTAAAAATATTCGTTGGTTTAAAATGTCACTGAAAAATAAATAGTGGATCGAAGGCTGCGCTATCCGAAGAGAAATGCTCTTGAAATGAAAGGAAAGAAACGTCCGTCAAATTTTACATTGGGAAAAAGGCAAACAATATATACCAAACAATGTGTGTGTGTGTGATACCTACACCTCTTATTAAATTTCAGGTCACATCTCTTGTTTTCAAGGAAAATTCTACAACCTAAAGAACTATTGCAAAATCTATTAGCAAAATTATAAAATCCGATTTGAAGTTAATCAAAGCAAAAAGCACGATATTCACTGCCTAACACCGAAATATGATCCTAAGAGTAAGACTGTGTACAAATTGTTGTATGAAAATAATTTTGGCTGCTGAAAAATGGAAATATTTAGTTACAATTGATGAAGCTTGGGTACATTTATTTGACTTCAATAAAAAGAAATCGATTAATTGCCAGAAAAAAAGAAAAAGACTTAAAAAATTAGTTTAGAGAAAAACGAGGAAAATGTTTCTAAAAGTTTTATGATTATTACTGGATTCTCTTATAACGGAAGACATAAAATGAGGAAAGTAGAAAACAAATGTCAAAATTAATTTGAATTACTCTATCAGAAGTATGTTTTAATACTCATTTTCAAAGAAGAAATTCCATTCTTTTATCCAAAAGATCTCCACTGTATTAAATGCCATCAGATAAGGCTTTAAATCATATCTCTACATTTACTGTTCTATTTTTCAAAAAAGTAAAAATTGAAACCGGAATTGTAGCTATTCCTTTTAAATGTATGGCATCCAACGTTTTCCCTGTGGATTATTGCACATTTGAACTTTTAAAACCAGCTCTTTATAGGCAGCTTCCCATAACATTGGATGGACTCTGGGAAGATTGTGAAGTAGAATAATGTTAGCCTTGGTGTATTAAGAAAAGGACTTTTATCAATGAAATCAAGATGTAATATAGTATCTAAGAGGAAGAGCTGTCAGGTTGAACATATTAGTAAATAAAACACACTTATAACTATTTAGTTGTATATCTTTGCGAAATCTGTACAAATATGTGTGAATACACTTTGTAAAAATAAACCTGATCTTCTTTACATTAATTTTCATTTACGAATCATGCATTTGAATTCAAAGAAAATCCATCCCTTAAAAGTTTTAGTACAAATTACTGTTATTTATATTATTATTCCATTATCACCCCTAAATTTATAAAAAATCATTTTCAAAATATCAAATTAAATTTTTTTAAACAATACATTGATACATAACGATATGTTTTATTTTTTGTTTTAAAATTGAAAATAATTCCCATCAATAATATGCATTAAAATATAATTCTAATAAAATCATATATTATGAAAATGTATTTAAAATACATAAAAAAGCAGTATGATTACATAAAATCATTATTTATATCAAATAAACTCTGAAAACTATTTTTAAAGAAAACGGGAAATTGTGTTTTCAATTGATTTAGGAGAAAACGAGTTCGGCAAATGCCACCTATCACTTTACAATCTAGAAACGATACCGTATCAATGTCAGTTTCCTATTCATAAAGGAAACGGTTTTCCTCCCTTTCGTGGGGGCAAACGATAGAAGAATAAATACGTGTTTCAAATAGAAACTCTTGCTTTTCATGTGGAGATCTTTTCTTTAAGATCACTTATTATTTCTACTTCCTTAAATCCAAGGTTTTTTTATTGAAGTTTTTTTTCCAGTAAAAAATTTAGGATACATATACATGTAACAGTGATATATATATATATATATATATATATATATA
>JAPDSC010062474.1:19148-43589 GCA_026290005.1 Latrodectus geometricus
AAAATTAGATAATTTTATCATAAACTAAATAGGTTAGATAATTATTCATTTTATTTGATATTCAAAATAAAAATAAATTAACATTAGTTTTTTCCCCATTGTTTTCAGACACAAATGATTAATATTGTGTATTAACTATATTAATCATTAATCCTATAGTTAAACAAATTAAATAATATATATATATATATCAAAGAGAATCTGTATACTTAGATATTAAAGAGAATTGTAGCAAATGTAGGATTATTTTGCTACATTAAAGGATCAAGAGGAGGTCATTGTATCAGCATGCTTCTTTGTACCTAACCCTGAGTTGGGTTCTACCAGTTAGATCAAAACAGCCGGCTTGGTGTCATCGTAATTTAGAAGAAGTGACAAAACCTCTTAATACTTGGATTGCCACCTTTGGAGGTATCATTTCACACGGAGGACATTGCAACCATAACATGCCTTAATCACTATTAGCGAACACGATGGATATTTATTTGGGTTGGAATTTGAACTCATTACTATCCTGTGAAGAAAACGACTGCCCTAACCAACCAGGCCGCCACAGTCAAGAGGATGTAGATGACCAACAAAAGATCTTTTATTTAATCTCTTAAATCCTCTAAATAGTGTTTTTCCTCGTTTAAACTTTACAGTCCTTCAATGGGATTTGATATTCTTTTATAAAAAAAACTATTCTTTTTTCAGTACCAAAACATCATTTTGAATAAAAGGAATCGGGCTGAAATCATTTAACTCAGTATTATTAAAACCTTTAACCTACAGTCTATTTCTGCCTAAAAAAGATCCTAATCAGAACAAACAACCTCATAATGTTGAATCAATCTCAAATGACGATGTCAACATCTGAACTAGCACATTCCTTCTCTTGCCATTTCACACGAAAGGAAGAAAGGTAAACCTTGTGGAAATATTAACGCGTCCTTTTAATAAATCTTCAACTTAACTGCATCACTCATTGAACTCAGTTATCTCCATATTCGAGAATAATAACTTTTCACCATTCGAAATAAATAAAAATATATTAAAATTTATAAATTATCACATTTAACAATTGAAATATCCAATGTATTTATTTCTTGATAAAAACCTAATTCTTTGGAATAAAATTAAAACGGAATAACAAAATAAAATCCATTTTATTCATGGTATTTCTCGGTATCATAAAGATAAAAATTTATCTTTAAAGTACCATATATAAATAAAAAAAAATTCTTTAAATGTTGTGTAATTAATTTAATGAGAAAAAATATAATCTTGTTTAGAGGAATTTTTAAGGGACGATAACGTTAATTGATTAATTATGGGATATGAAATAAATAAAACTGAATTCTTTTCTATCAATATTAAAAAACTAGCAAAATAATTGAACCTCCGAAAGTAATTAAAATAACACAAATATAATTATAACCAACATGGGCATAGAAATACGGAGTATAGCATGAAAACAGATACTTTCTTAACGTCATCTTAAAAGTAGGTAAAATCAGTACGTTCTAGGTAGTTTGAGAAAGTTCTCTTGAACTTACCAAGTTCAAAGAAATTCATTGAGAGGACCAATTCTCTTAAAAATCGCAACTGCAAGTACGGGATTTTCTTTATTCTGTGTTCAAAAAGACAAATATCAAAAATTCTTCTCAAGAGGGTTGAAAACCTGCTACATTAGAAACACGAGTGCAAACAAAATCTAGAAAAAGGAACTATATTTCAGAGAAGTCTTACAGACAATTCCAGAAAAGGTCATGTTTTGTAAGAAAAGTGTATTTTGGAATCCATCCCTCAAAGAATCAGTCAAAATACACCCAAATATAGGAATTTGAATGTCTATAAATATTCATGCCATAAAGCATCCTTCAATATATCGCATTTGATTCCAAACAGACACGAAAAAAATCGGTATAAAAAAACTGGGAAAAAACAATTATAATAGTGTACCAGTGTTAAAGTATGTACGTTAATCTTTTATAAGGTCTTAGAAACTATTCGCAACAACTACAATAACTTTTAAATGTATCAATTTTCCACCAATTTGTAAGTAGGAGAGATGTGGGACCCCAAGACCAATTAAATTTGTGACTTCGGCTAGCATGACAACTGATCTCTGGATTTTCAAGTCACCTGAGCAGAAAGAAAACTGTTTTAGATGATATACAATTGACTAAAGCTGATTAACATATGCCAATTTTATAAAAATCATGTAGACGTTTGTACTCTATAAAAACACACAAGAAGAGAATAAGATACATTTGTTCAGCTTTCAAAGTCCCATTATGTGGTGGTCCTTGTTTTTTGGAATTTCATGGAAAGTAAAAGTTAAATTCTGAAATTTTTTAATGCAAAATATATCTACTTTATAATTTCTTTTGTAGATTCTGGTATACTTAAATTATGTTTTATAAATGTAATGTAATGCGAAGTAAAAAGAAATGCAAAACGCAAGATGCTCTGCCTTATCATGTCTTCCAGTTGACGATATTAAATATACTTTCAACAATACAAAAATGGTATTAAAATTCAATGAAAAATCATGTAATAAGTTAAATGAATTTCTTTTAGTCATCAATCTCTACCCAAAAATACAAGGTAAAGAAGAAAGTTCTTGTCGTTTTTAATGACTCAAAAGAATGACTTACAAAAACCTATTGTTAGTCTTCTAAGTAATCGTCAACCGGCATCGTCTACAAATGTGTCTCCAGTTGTTCAGTTTGCTTTATTGCTGAAGAATTTTCCAAAAAGATGATTGTCTCCAAGGAAATTAAAGAGGTTGTAATCTAATGATGCAAGGTCAGGTTTGTAAGAAAGAAGGCACAAGGTCTCATAGCTAAGTCACTCTAAAGTATTCCTGGCCAACAAGCAGCCTCACGTTATCGGCCAAGAAACTTTCGATTAATCATTACTAGCTTCTTCTGTTACAATGCTTGTTGCATATGTTCCAACTGCTGCGAGTACAACTCCGGAGTGACTGTTTGGCTCGTTGGAACAGCTACTTGACAACTAGTTCATCAAACACAAAGCATAATCTTGCGTGGGTGCATAGTTGGTCTTGCGGTATGCTATACAGTATCCTGGGGGATAGTGCTGTGGTATTATTCACAGCACTATCTTCAAACTCTTGATATGTTCGCCGACTTGATGCAGTAATTGATAAGACCATTTTGAAGTCGTAAAGCAAACAACACCGTACGAGCTCCTCGACACATTTATTTCTCTTCGCTACTGTATGAGTTACGATTGATGAATGTGAGTGGTTAACCTGCTTTTATAATGACTAATATTCCTACTCTTGACTGACCGGTGTCCCAACCATGCTATGTACTGAATTTGCATACTTATTTTCCCTCCATTGAATAGCAATACGGGTGGTTGGAGCCAGACTTTGGGTCTTCACTGGTTTCTATCTCTAAATTAGAAAATCCATGTGATGCTCCCATCTGTGAGCCAAAAGTCGTACTTCCACCTTTGTATGAGGGTGCTCTATTGAAAAACGGAAGACGCTTTCTCTGACTTCATTCGCTTAGTCTCTGTGACGGGCAGGCTTGGCGTTGCCAAGTGTCATTAACAACAACAACAGATTCTTAAATTTAAAAGGTGAATCTGAGCAGTTTGTAAAACATTCAAGGGATACAAACCAAATCTTTCTTTCTAATTGTTTATTATTCTAGATTTTCATTTTTTTATCCAAGTTTCTGTGGCAAAAATGATTAAACAAAACACAAGTTGCTCTATTCTGGGAATGAGAAACAAGATTTGTTAATCTAAAATATATAAACATGAAAAATATTTGGCTAAAGAAAAAACGATATTAAGAGTAAGGTATCCTTAAAAATTTATCAGGTTAGAACTAAGTTTAAAAAAAGCCGATGCCTCTTAAGCTATGAGTAAAATTGAAAACGATTTCTTTGAAAAATAATGATTCACAACATAAAAAGGAAGCAAAAATCTTTTTCGGTGAAATCAGATGATTTAATAAAAAAAAAAGAAATTCAAATGATAATAAAATTCCATGTCAAGAAATATAAATAATGAAACCCAAGAAAAGTAATATTAGCCAAAAAATATAATAACAACTAAACGAATTTCCCAAGTATCATTGAAATTAATCATACAGAAATGTTCTTGTATAGACTGAACATATATTTTTTTAATGACGTATTAAGTAATTTGATCAAATTTTACTACATCAAGGTAATACTAAAATAAGGTTAACTCTCTTTTACATATATTTTTAATCTAAAATACCGTTTAGAAGGAGAAATGCCAAGTAAAATTATCCGGATAGTAAATTAAATATTCCAGGACATGTAGGGTATTTAATAAAGCTGAATATTAGTTTAAAATATTAAGAGGAAATTTTCACTGACTAAAGCCTGTAAACTGTGACGAGGCACCTTAATCCATTTTCACATTATCATAGTTTATAATTCGCAAATTTATTTCAAATACGTATTTATTTTTAATTGTTGAAAAATAAATTTGTATCTTGCATTACAATCATATCACATATAAATGAACTTTGTTGGTGATAAAGTAAGTGTTTCCTCAGAATACTTAGTGAGAAAAAATAATGGGTCACTGTAACTAATTAAAATTTTGTACCGTAATGTAAAATTTTATAAGTCATCCGTCAAACAACTCACATAAAAGGATAATAGTTTAAAGTAAATAAAAAATGAAACCCGAGAAATATGAATATAACTAAGCGTAAGGAAAACTGAACTTTAATAAGTTTATAAATTTTATAAATTCCGTTTATTTAAATGATAATATCAAGTTCTATAAATGTTATTTGAACTCAAACGTTTGGTTTCTTATTCCAAACTTTTAACATTTTAAACCTGTCTAGTGGTTAGCTTAACTTATTACGGATGGGGAGGACCTGGGTTCGAATCCCGGCTAGGGCATGGATGTACTTTCTCTTTCTCTCTCTGTGTTTCTTGTCCTTTCCTCAGATGAGGGATGAATGTGGCTCGTTCTATAAACGGGTTTGTGGTGGTGTGGCGTCGGTGATGCTACTCGTACCTCCGTGACAAAAATCACAGGTGCCCAACGGGTAACGATAAAATGAGTAGCAGTTTCCGTCCTTGTTGCAGCAAATGTATTATACTTGCTCAAGAATGCCCGCCATTAGAAACAAAAAAAACATTTTAAGACAATAGGAAATGTTTGTATAAATGAATGTGTAATTTTATTTAACAACATTTATAATATTTTCTTGAACAGTATGTGTGTGTAAATACCTGCATATGTGACTTGCCTTTTTCAATATTTATCTATCTCATACTAATCGTAAGAAAGATGTTTGAATTGAAAAGATATACTTCAAAAAAATTTCTAAAAATAAAAATACATAGTTGTTTTTATAAAAATAAAAAATATTTATAATTAATTGAACAATATTTTATTAAAAAAGAAAGTTATATTTAGTTAGCAGAATGTTTTAAGAACTTAGGAAAAGCTTACGAATGTGTTGCAAACAATGATTTATTTACTCAACATTGAATTGCAAAAATCTATTGACTTGGAGTCATAATATCATCTTCTCAATGCATAAAAATAAAATCAAATTATTTACTTTCAATGCAGATTATTCATGGACAGTATAAATGAAAAATAGACTCCATTAAAATATTCGCATTCTCTCCTCTATTGAAATCTTTGAATATCGGAGAAAAATCAGGTGGTGATAACTTGGAGCGAAAAAACATTTCTTTTTCGAGTAAGTATTAGAATTCTTACTGTGCTTGCGGTTACTTCTCAAGATAACATGTGAAATGGTTTTACATTCGCGGATAATCATTCACTCCTTATCGGCGCCTTACCATACGTCACGCCTCATTACCATGTTCCATTTACCAGTGCAAGAAGAACCCATAGCTAAAGAATTTTTTCCCGATTTTATTCCGAAATACAAGAGATATCTTCTCAACTTTCATCTCTTTTCCATAATTGGAAGGGTATTCTCTGGGCTCTCATTTTTGTTCTAAATGTTCGAGAAACTTTAAAAGTACGCTTTCTCAAAATTTCACTTCAGAATGTCATCGATTTCTTTTACTTTTTAATAAAAATTACATTTTAATAAAAGAGGTACGAAACTAGCAAATTGTATGTTTTAGGGTAATTTAAAAGAAATATATCTAAAGAAATCTATGGTTTTTTCTTTATCTTGCATTGGAATAAATATTTTAATAATTAAATATCTTAATAAATAGTTAATATTTAACAATAATATTTAAGTGTTAATTAAAAAAAAAAGCTGGCATACTTTGATTGTGTATATCTTTCATACTTTGATTGTGTATACTTTGCCTATTTCGATTTGAATAATTTTTTCTGTATAAGAGTTTACAGAAATAAAGAAAGTTATTATTAAGCTCAAGTTATCAATGGCTTCAATTAAAATCTAACTTACAAACTTTCTATGAGTTATTTTTTGTTCCATATTACTCCAGTTAAAGTCATTATTAATCCAATTTTTTGTTGTCTGAGTAAAATAAATCATTAATTCTTATCTAATTCTGACTAATACAATTAACATCACATTTAATAATATTAACTGCTTTTCAAATAAATAATTTATTAATTTATATTTATAAATAAATATAATATTAATAAAAAGTATTATTATAAAATTATGTCATTAAATTACGTTTTTCATTTACTTGTTCTTGCCTAAATATTTTTGTAAAGTCATTCATTTCAACTCAATTGAAAACTAAGTTTATTTGGGCTACAGCTTATACACTATAATGAAATTGCTAATATTTTATTAAAAATATTTTAATTAAAAATAAAATGATCTTGCATTTTTGCTACGTTGCGTTATTAGGAAGATTAACTTGTCATAGTTAACAAAATTTACTTATTTCATTTTAAAATTCTTCTCAAAATTTAGACTATGCTCCTTAAATTTTCAGTCTTTGAAAAAAAATTTTATTTAAAATTAATAACACAAATCAAAAGTAATAAAAATGTTGGAATATTTCTTCTTCCTCTTCATCTTCTTCTTGAGCTTGTCAGATATGTGGCACCTCTGCATTGTTGCATTTTGTACCATGCTCCAAGCCCAATTATTTCCTAGTTCCATTGTCTTGGGTCACCTACTTTGTTTATAAAGTCTGATAGGCCCTCAATGGAGTTTAGGTGTAACTCTTTAGGATATGGATTACCTAGAATAGTGAATCTTGTAAGGGCAAGAGCATCACACTCATAAAGGATATGATGAGCTGATTCTACCCCTGCGTGGCATTTCCTACAAATTGGTTCCTGTTTAAAAAGTCCCATTGTATGAAGGTGTTTCCTGAAATGATAGTGCCCAGTAATGAAGCCTACAATTGCTTGAGTTGGAATATTTATTAGTCATTTGATGTTCTGCTTATATTTTAAAAAAATGTTTTGTGGTTTTCCCTTAAAATAACAATTGGTTCATAAGTTAATAACAAACATATCAGCAAAAGTTCAAATCAGCCATTTCATATATGTTTATTAAATAATCATTCTTTTTGTAAAAATGGTACTGCCTTCTAATATTATTTTTGACATTAAAAATTGATAACATTTTTTTCAAAATACAAACTACTTAAAATATATAAATACTTTTAGATAAATTGTAAAAACTAATTATGTTTGAGTATTGCTACCAAAATTGTTATTTCTAGAAATAAGTAATAATTACTGTTTAAAAGTTAATATAATACTAAAATTAAAATGATTTGTTTCATAATGATTCTTGAAAACGTTAATAAGATATTTTTCAAAGGAAATAAAAATTTGATAAAATATACTGTAAATACACATTTAAGACATGTTTAGGATTACTTGAGATATAAAAATGATTTCTGTGAACTTCGCAATCTGATCTAATTACAAAATTCAAAATAATTGTCCACAGAAGTAAAGGTAAACGAAACAAAATGGCACACTCTTACGATTCACGGAGTGCATTTTTACAAATGTATTGTCGTCATGGCTAAATGTAAATAATGCCTCAGCAAAATGTTTAGATCGGGATGAGCTACTTAAGCATTTCCTAAAGCGAAAGGACACTTAACATCAGATCGCCATTGATTTCCGCTGAAGAGGGCGATACACGGAAAGTATCATTGCAAAATCAATGAATGCATCAGAAATGCCATATTTCCCAAATACTTTACAACAAACACATTACTTCAACAATAAACTGCATCCAATTTTAACTGTTCGGAATATAACGACCTCCAACATTTTCTGTGTTAAGCATATTTTTAATCTTCATTTAAAATGTGATTACTATTTAAATTTCCGAAAATTACACAATACTTGCTTATCAAATTTCACATATCTATAGTTCTTATAACTGCAAGATTTTTGAGATTCATAAACAATATTGGAATAAGAATACGTCATTTTACATTTTAGATTAATAAAAGTGAGAGCAATATGAAAAACATATTAGCTTATTATTTTTTTAAGTGAGCTGAGATTATTAACTTAAAATGATTGTAATAATTATATTGTTGCCTTAATAGAAACTCTAATGGGATATCAAATAAAAAAACTCTCTCGATAATGATATTCTTTTATTAGAACCATTACAACAGGCATTTCTGATGGAGTCCAAATAATTTCCTTTCATGAATTAGAATGCTATTCTCTCAAAGATATGAAATTGTGTGTTTGTGTATGGTTATATAAAATCATAATCTACACTGGAAATAAAATCATTTTAATTTTCTCTTAGAGAAAAAATTCAAATGAAGAAATAAGAAAATGAGCCGTTTATTTTGAAAGTTGTCTGTTTCCATTTTTCAATTTTTCTGGTTACCATGGTTACAGGCATAACTTCATGTTATTTATCAGTACAGCATTTCAGGGGTTGCTTATATTCCCAGCAAATACAATAATTCTTGACACAAAAGTTTTCAGTTAGTTCAATAACTGAGTAGTGTAATTTCAAAGTGCCCTAACTCCATTTATACTTAAATTTAGATATTTACTATTGATAATGTCGGAAAGTAGTGATGAAATTAATAAATGAAGTTAACTTGGGATGAAGGTATCCCAAATTACTACCTCAGTAGCATATTACAAACGCAATGTGTATGCTCAAAATTGGATATTCACAATTTTCATAACAATATTGTTTACATGTATGTTTGGGATAAAATTATTGCATCCAGAGGTGCTCAAGAAATTATATTTCATGCATTCTAAAACATGTAAAAAATTTAAGAAGTAAACACACATTATAGCTTACAATGCGCCGGGCAAAATAAAACATTAAAATCGCTTTAATGTAGTTAAAAATTTTTCAATCTTTGGAAAATAATGAGGAAATCATATATCACAAATTTTTAATATCAGGACATTCGTTTTCACCAAATGATAGAAATTTTGGCCTGATAGAAATGTCATTAAAAAAATTTACTGTTCGTTGCCCAAGATTATTAAAAGAAGTGGAAAAGAAATAATTTTATTGTAAATGAAATGAGACAAGAAGATTTTGTATCAACAAAACTATTAGAAGACGCAATTTTTAAAAGGGTAAAGAATTCTAATGAAATCAATAAACTGGTTAAAAATATAATGTATGTGTTTTGTCAGAAATGAACTTTAAAAACAATTTTTATGAGACATCAATTAATGAAAAAAAATTACTTTGAATAGTAAGTTTCATAAATAGATCTAATAATCATTGTTAACAAACAAGTAATACATAACAACACAAATAATAATTAATATATAAAAAAAACAATTTTTAAGCATTTCCCACTTAGGTCAACAAAGAAAAATATTATTTTAATTACTTTTTATTAAATTTTACATTGTCCGTTTGGGAAGCAAGCGTTAATCGATACCATTAATCCAGTTTGTACAATTTACTGCTTCGATTATTTTTGTGCTTCGAGGAGATTCGATCCAAAAATATGAAGATCTACGTCCATGCTCTACAAATTTTGAAACTGCAAGACAGATTTTTCATTTCACTATATTGCAGAAAGTCCTTTTTGAACTAGTTTCACTTTTTTTTATTCAAGTTAGCAATATTTCCTTTTCTCATATACACAATTTCATTTTTTTTTCAAATAATATTTTCATTTTTTTTTAAATTAGAAAAACTTTCTCTCAAAAACACATACACACTTTCCATCTCTCTCTAGTTCATTTCAAAACCACAAAGTTGAATTTTCAAAGGAAGTTATAAACTCATTTAGAACATATTAAAAATAAATAAATTTAAAGAATGTAAGAAATTTAAAAATAGAGATAGTAACAGCTGCTGTCAACAGATGGCACCATTACAAAATAGTGAAGTTTTGTCCCATATAATAAAAAAAATTATTTAAATTTACTTAAGGAATTAATATTTGAAAAAACTATGAACATTTCTAAGCATTTAGTGTCATCTACTAGAAGTTTAAAAACATGTATTTGAACTTGAGTGGATGAATAAAATATATTTTACTAACAAATGGAAGATTGAACAAGATAGATATAGAGAGAATGAACTAATAGTAGGGAACGGAACTGAAAAAACGTTGCTAACTATGCAGCAACACTCATGCAATTATATATATATATATATATATATATATATATATATATATGCCAAAGTGGACACAGTTGCAAGTTTAACTTTTCTAACTACCCAATTTCAATTCATGAAGATAATATCTAAATATTTTCTAGCAATTTAATTTTTCCAATTTACACGTCTTTTAAAACAAATGGTACTATTTATTCTTAAATGGCATTGAAATGCCATTAAAACTAATGCTCGGGTGCTACAGCACTACAAGGCGCGAAAGTGATGGCAATATATTTAGTGGGTGTGCCGTGATCTACATCGCTGCCCCGAAAGTAGTTATTTATTATTTAGAAGCAGAGGACACCCAGGTGGCTTATTACTACTCCCAGAGTTATCATTTCACATGGAGGACAAAGCGACCGCGATATATTTAACGTAACCCAGACACCATGGATGAATAATACAAATTTTCTGTCGGGGTTCGAACTCACTATTTCCTGTTAACGAGAATAAATGTCCTAACCGTCCAGACTACCGCGGCACGATTCCGATACTATTAAAACAAAGAAATATAAATTTATAAAACTATATTAACATGAATAAAAGTAGTAAATTTTTTAAATTTACCATTTATATTTTTGTTAACTGCGGCCTCTCATTTAAAGAATAATTAAAGAAATATCTGCATTTTTTATTTATTCTTCCCTAAGTGAACTATCTAACACTCTAGTTTATTAAGCAACCCCAACGCATTGCCCACTGGGAAGGCTTCATGAATTGTTGATTGTGTTTATTTGTCACAAGACAGGAAGTAGCTGACAACTCCCCTCCTTTTTTTACTACTAATGACTCTCAATATTTAATTCAGCAATTTTAAATTATTTAGCCTAAAAGGGTTGATAAATATCTGGTATACATAAAATAATTTCCTTTGAATGTGCAAATGCTTATTTTAACAAAGCTTGTGAATCACATTTGTGTTAAGATATCAAATAGCATTAATGGAAGCAGATCTTAAGCATAAAAGCATATCCTTTCTTAGTTACGCAGATAAAAAAAATCTCAGAAATATTAATACGTTAAATAGGTCATCGTCGATGTACTCCACTTGAAATGATATCTCTAGGGTGGGGCCGCCTAAGTTTTGGGTGATTTTCTGTTATTCTATAAATGACCAGGTCTCGGCTACTTCCACCTGACTGGTAAAGCCCAGCTCTTGCCAAGGTACTGGGAAATATGCTGGTGAACATCCTTTCATTCATATCGCATAAGCAACTATTATTGCATTGTTATCGATATTTGTAAATTTGTTAAACTATAGATCATAGCTACAATGATGAATTAATCCACCCCAAAAAGTTTGTCTCAGTCTTTGCTATTTCTTCAATGTACGCCTAGTCAGAAGACTGGATGATAAATGCGCCTGCATTTACTTTTCCACTGTAACCTCTCCTAGAAGTTCGAAGCAAATGGTTTCATTAGAAATAAAGAACGATTCATCCCCGATAGTGAATGTCTTTTTAGCCTTTGCGAAACTATTAGACCTCAAGTGTAAAGCTCAGCGCATTTTGCGTTTTTTTTATGATGAAATTATTTCCATAAATAATTTCTTCTGTCCTTCTTTTCTCTTTTCTTTCCTTTCAAAATATTTCAGGGGCTCATATTTTAGTCCAAAATGTTTATCGTTCTAGTAATAAAGTATACTTGAAGGATTCCTTACCTCATTTGTGATTTTCTCCTATTGGGTGGTTTTCCTGTGTAGGAATGATTTGTTTTGATAAATTCATTTTCCTTATAGGATTCCTGAAATTGTCGTTTTAAAAGTTACATATGTCTTTGATGTTCAGAACTCTTCTTCACTGGGTTTTTCTTTTTACTAATGATGCTTTCTAACGATCTGTTTTTTACTGATTTTTTCAAATTTTAGTATTAAATTTGAGCAAATACAAGATGTAGGCATTCAAACAATGTTAAGCAAGAGAAAGTTCTGGTGAACAGTGATGCGTACCTTCTCGTTATCAAAGATACACGCTACCGACGGATATTTTGCACACTCACGTGTTTCTGTTGATGTGTTTTAGCTCCCTTCTAAACTCTCCTCCATGGAAAAGTGTGAAAACTAGAAAGAAATACACAGCAATAAATAAATTGGAAATAATGTAATATTCCGTGATATCCCAGTGCCGCTTAATATATAAGCCAGAACTGGACCACATCCGGTAGTTTAAGGACTCTTAGTATTGAAGAATGCTCATTTATTCTCAGAGACAAAAGAGAGACTTGTTTTTATTAGGCTTTTCTTTTATCTAACGAAATCATAGTTTCATTGAGAACAGATGAAGGAGTCGTTATGTACCTTCTCGTCATCATCAAACGTCGATAAATTCAAATTCATATAATACATATTCATGTACTGTTCATTCGTTTGTTTTTTTGTTTACAAACCGTAAACTTTTGCCTTTCACTAGGTCACTTACACCAAGTTCGAAACTGCTTTGTTTTTTATATTCAACTTCATATGGGTTAATTTCATTGAAATATTTTCGTTAGAAACACAAAATGTTAATTTGTTATCAATTGTTTAATTACATATTTGTTTTATAATGCCATAATAAAATCTGATTAATAATTACATTGATATAAGATTGATATATACATTCCATTCTATAAGCGTTGTTTTTCGGTAAACTATATGTATGTATGTATGAGAGAGGAAAAAGTTTTTGTAGTCTTTGTTATTTATTGATAAAACATATTTCTTTTAATGAAAACTAAATAGTTTTCATTTATTTGAAAAAATAGACATTTCTAATTTGTGTAAAAATGTACAATAACAGTAAATTGATCTAGAATATAACATGAGTAGTTGGGTTCTGTTCAATAAGAACGCTGAAAATCATATAAAACTGTTTATAAATCTTCATTTTTAATCCATATTAATTTTTCATGTATTAGTATACCATATATATTTGTCTACTATAATAAGAAAGTAATGTAATGTAATAAAAAACACTTTTATTCACATTCTTTCTGTTAACTTTTACAATGAATTGTTGCAAAGCATGATTTATAATTACTGATTGGTTTTCTCATTTAATGGCAACAATAAGAGCTTTTTACGGAAAATTAATGAATATTTCTGGCCGAATATTTATTATTTATTTTCCAGCACAAATTTATAAAAGTAATTGATGTTTTGTTTCTAATGTGATACAGTAGATGGCAGCACAATTGCTGACATAAAAGAAACGCTCAGAAAATTTACAAAATTATTATTACTTTCTTATTACCATTTAAACCGGAAAATTAAAAATTCTCTCTATAAATCATAATTATAATAATATCATGATACTTTTCTAAACCATCTCATATCATAAGTATTAAAAAAACACAACTCCAATCGAATGCATTTTAAAATTTATTTTATTTTTAGATTTTAACGTAATTCACAAAATAAGAGCTCAAAATATATTGCAAAAGAAATAATGTGAAACCCAATCATAGCAACAAGGAGTTAATTTCGTAATGTTTAGTCTTCTCAAGCTTATTAGAAAATAAAAGTTTTGATTTTTTGTGCAATTTTTTGTAATAGGAATATCGTTAATTTTATTTTTAAAAACTAAGGTTTTTACCATAGGTAATAACTAGATCGGGGTGGAATTTTAAAAGTTCAAATAAATTTATACTTGATATTATCATAGATGTAATTAAACCATTGTGAAATTTCCAATGAAAGAACAATTTATGGGAGAAAAATCACTATCAAAACGAGATTGGGGATTTATTACGCCACTTCTACTTTTTAGTGTGTAGGCTAACATATTAAACTAAAATTTAAGTGAGTATATATATATATATATATATATATATATATATATATACCATATTTTAAAATATTGAGAAATTTTGTGATCAAGTCATTATATGCATTATTTTCTTTTGTGGAGATGTATTTCTTCATGGATTGATTGATTCCTGATTTTTTCAAATGCCATTTATAGTGATTTTCCGTTTGCGTTTCTAGTATTGTTCATTAGTCCTACTTTTTTATATATGTCCAGTAATTATTAAAGTGAAAATATAAATTAATGCTAATGCATGCCATTTAACCTATTCCCTCACAAAACGTAGATTCAAGGAGCGATTTTCAATAAGATAATTTTCAGGTAATTTCAGAAAACTTATGAGTAGTCAATGTATGTTTCTATAATTAGACTATTTAATAATAGTAATTTTCAACAATTATTTTATTTGAATAATTCTTTATTCAGTAGATATAGTTTACTTATTATCAGTAAAAATTTTAATAAAATTACATTGAAAATAATTTTATATTACTTAAGACTTACTAACATAGATAGAAAATTATTCAATATTGGACATTATAGTTTCAAGTATTGACTACTAAGACTTAGAGTGAAAAATAAAATAAAAATGTGTTTTTTTCTTTAAGTCCAACTCTCTTTTTATCATAAACTATTAGTTTATTAATGAATAACATAAACTTTTAATTTGATGCTATATTATAAATACTTCAGCTTTTCCTTCTTCCGCCAAAGCTTTTGTTCTCAGAAGAAAAAGTTAGCGAAAAGTTGGTGGCAGCTGTTGATAGGAGTTGTCGATAATGCGAAAATGATAGACTTTCACTTTTAATAAATTTGGTCGCCATTTTGTTTCGGTAATTTTTTTGTTTAAAAACTTTTCATTTTCAAGAATAACTTTTAAAAAAGTATCTTTTTACTCATACTTCAATATTAGGAAGAGTTTAATATATTATGCAGGAACAGAACATCGCGTCTTGTTTTAATATTGACTTATTTCTCCTTTTACAATTAAAATCGATTCAAATTTAATTAGAATAAAAATGTTACCCTCTGAATCCATCCCATTTTTGTGTGAGGAACCCCTTCCACAAGCTGTTGTTTTATTTTAACGGTTTATTTAAGTTTATGTCTGGGAAAATAAAATTGTTGAAAACCATATGTGTCTTAGTAAAGCACGGAATTTTATTCGATTAAGGATTTGAATTTTTTTTTTCCTAAAATGGAAATCATTTATCACTAATTTAGAAAAAAATGAAACATTTTACTGAATCATTTTATTTTATTTTAAACTAAATAAAATAAAAAAGGACAAAGTCTTACCGTTTATGCGTTGCCACTGAATGAAGTAAAAATAAATATGCAAATTATAGTATGACATGGTTGAGACTCCGATCAGTCAAGAGTAGGAATATCAGGCATTATTAAAGCAAATCCACAGCCTACATTCATCAATCGTAACTCGCAGAGTAGCGAAAAGAAATGGGGGTATCGAAGGAGTTCGTTCCGTGTTGTTTACTTTACGATTTCAAAATAGGCTTATCAGCTGCTACATCAAGTCGAGGAATATGCCAAGCGTTTGGGGATAATGCTGTGAATGATACAACAGCAAACATCCAAGTATACTGTCTCTCACAGCGCAACATCATCTATGCACCCACGCAAGATTATGCTTTGTGTTTGGTGAACTAGTTGTCAAGTGGTTCACGAAGTTGCTACTAACAGGCTAGCTGTTCACTGCGGATCTGTACTCGCAGCAAGCTTTGCATTGCATCAGAAGGCAACAGCATTTTAATCTCAAAGATGTACCGTTCTTGACAGATAATTCGAGGATGGCCAGGAATACCATACAGCGACACCATCAAGTTACCACATTTTCCGTTCCCAGGACAATCATCCTCGTGGAAATGAAGCAGACATGCGCCAAGCACTCACGGACTTTCTTTGCGTCCAAAATCCCCGAGTTTTACCACAAGGGGATTGCACTACTGAAGACACACGTTGTCAGAATGTGCTCCGTTGCCGACGATGATCACCTAGTGGACAAGAAAAGACTACAATTTTTGTAGGTCATGCTCTTTATGTTCATTGAAAACGGCAAGAATTTTCCAACCCGTTTGTAAACTTTTATCTATGATTACTTCATAATTTTAATTACAGCCATTGTAATTGTTATAAACTTTTTTTAATTAATTATAAAACTTTGTAACGTTTGTGTTTTTAATCGTTCATGAATTTATAAAGTATATAGAATTAAATCCAAATTAATTCTGACTTTAACTCACTGTAATGTTAAGCATACAGCATTGCACACCGTTCCGGAACAAAGCTTGCTTCAGAAACTGAAACCAGTTGATTTTCAGCTTATAAAAATGAGCTAAAATAAATTTATTAGTAGCAGCTTTGTGTTATAGTTATATTAATAGTCACGGTAATGTTAAAATATACCGTAATATATTTTCGGTTTAGAGTATAAGCATATTTGCTTAAAATATTCCTATATTTTGTCATTGATTTTTAAATTGTAGAAGTACTGAATACACACTTTGTAGAAATGCAAAAGTTGTAAAGAAATATTTTAAGGGAATATAAAATATATAGCTACAAGTTATTAAATAATTTCGTACATAACAAAACTAATAGTATAAAAATGCTAAAAGTAAATAAAACTACAGCGAAATGTTTCCGTTTATCAACTTATCAATAAATACGTTGATCATAATTTTGAAGTTGAATAAGCTCTGTTTTTATGATATATATATATAGACAGAGTTACCTAAGTCTTCTTAAGTATTTTCAAGACAATTGTTTCATAAATATAGAAAGAGTAGTTCATGAGAAGCAAATTTTTTAAAATGACTTTAAATGTCGTATTATAAAGCAATCTAAATTATATAGTTTCTAATTAACGAGAAACTTATGTAACGATGTTGTTTTCTAAACTCTTATTGAGACTTATGAATTGTATTGATTTAGTTTGCTTAAATAAGTAAACAGATCTTACCGTTTTCCGTGAAACAGTTTCCCTAATCTCAATGGCCGAGGTTGCATGATTGGTTAGGGCATTTGCTGTCGATATAGCAGGGGTGGCCAAACTTTTGGGATCCGTGGTCAACTGCACATTTCCAAAATCGAAAGCGGTCTACTAGTGGCAGAGAAATTAACGCTCATATTTATTTTCGGTAATAAGAAAAAATGGTAAATTATGTAATTTTTCTAAAAAAAACTTAATATTTACGAAATAAAAATTTACTGACGAAAAAAATCAAAGTATTTATTTATCAAAAACTGACCATCCTATTCACTTCGTTTAGTTGAAATTTGGCACTGTATATATATCTGCGATAATTTTATCACTATCTGGCTAGTACGTATTGCAGTGCATAAACATGAAATTAAATGTTCATCTGTTAAATGCGACCCATGTTTGTTTTTTGTTCATGGTTGAAAAAGTAGATTCTCAAAAATACCTTGATCCAAAGTATGATTTGAAATACAAAATCAATTTGTAAATATTTGGAAACGTTTCCTCACAAATTAATTTCCAAAAATCAGTATCGCTAAATATGCTCTGGATTTAAGAAATATATCGCATCTTTAATAATTTCTTCCTCTGCCGTGACTGATGTGATATCTATTAAATGTCCTAGTTTTTCAGATACTCCATCAATGTTGACATTTTGATTAAATGGAAATATCATGAAATTGAGTATTTCTTTCAACCTAATTAAGTCAGCGAATCTTCTTTCAAATTCTTCAAACAAAACAAGTAAGTATTAAGCGAAATCTTCGAAGTCTCGGTTTGGATTATGGATGCACTCTTCCTCTATGTTTTTGAAGTTTCTCAATTCATGTTTTCTTAATTGAGATGCATACCTTTCTACAGTTTTTTTAAATGTTTTAATCGTGCTCATCATGTCCGTTTTAGGTTTTAAATCGTAAACCTTTAATCATAAATCTTTAAATCGTAAATTTTTGCACAGTTTGTTTTGGGTTTTAAAGCGTAGACTGTAGTAAATTTCTATTTTAAATAATTCTTTGATTCTATGTCATAAGTCATAAATTAAATTCTTAAAATCCGAGTTCATTTTCGGTATGATCGTGTGGACTACTTAAAATGTCTTCGCGGTCTACCAGTCGACCGCAATTAACGTTTTGGCCACCTCTGCAATATAGGAAGGTAGTAGGAAACCCAACCCAACAGCAGATCGGTCATTTTCGCTAATGGCAGACGTTAAATAGGTTGTAGTCGCAATGAAATCCAAGTGAAATGCTACCTCTGAGGATGAGAGGATACTTGTTGGGAACCTCCGATTAGCCCTGCTTTTAAATTAAGAAACCCGACCTACTTTCGGATCAACAATGAGAAATCAATTGGGTGTCCCCCAATATAAATTGCCATCACTTGTGCTGGAAGGTGAAAATCCTAAAATCAGCTGGGCATTAAGGAAGTTAGTTTATTAATCCTCTCACAGTTTTCTCGTTAAATTGGTAAATGTAATTTACAAGAACAAAAGAAAATATTTGTTGAACAGAGTTTACAGTAAATATAATTATTTCAAGCAATATTTTTCAATTAAATAAAGTAATTATATGCTACCCATCAATTTCCAAATTATGAAACCAATTTCAGACAAATAACAATAATTAAAATAGAATTTATCGCATGAAATGATTATGTTAATTCATAATAATTTAATTATTAAACTTTTATTTCTTCAATTTTATTTGAGTAAAATAAAATGTAAAAAAAACCTGAAAATCAGCAATGCAAATAAAATTATATTTTATCAGCAAATTACGTGAAATCATTTTTTCTATTATTATAATTTCTAATTTTAATAATTTATTTAATATTTTATTCTAGCTAAGCATTTAAAAGTCATAATTAGTATAAAATTAATGATAATAATAATTTTATTGTAAAAAGATTTTTCAAGGTTAGTAACGATAAATATTAATTATGATAATTGGCATTTCATGTAATTTAAATATTGTTAGTTTTATTTGTTAAAAAATTACAATTTTAAAGTAAAAAAAAAAACTAGAAAATTTTAACAAGATTTCCAAGTATTCGTCGGTAAAATTGAAAGTAAAAAAAAAATGATTGAATAAAGAACTTCTATTTATCTGCTTGCATAATGTTAGTCTTTGTGCATTTTAGTTTGAAAACGAATTCAATTACTTAGCTAAAATTGTTGTTGCTTTACATTAAGTTTATAAAGTATTAACTTCTTTAACAGAATTGGCTAAAAATATTAAATTTGAGAAATTCAGGTCGTTATGATAGTAGAGAAAATATTACTACATTCAGTTATTTAGAAAAAAATCTAGATATCATTATTAAACTATTTTGTTATCAAATTTCTAATCCATCAAATTTAAATGGATTTTAAAATGAATATTAAAATTTCGAAATAATTTGAGTTGGTTTCGGTTTTTTCGGTTTCATCGTTATTGTCTTGATCCCCTTCAGAGATTTCTGATGCACTCTCAACAATCTTCCCTGTTAAAGTCTGCACCTAATCACAATTCTCTCTTCTCCGTTTTCGCGTAGGCATCCACACAATCAGGTACATCTAATAGACGTCTACGATAGATCCACCAAATTTAGCGCATTTTATGGGTGGTAAATAGCTGTCTATTGGACATCCATGTGGGAAGAAACATATTTATGTTTCTTTCTATATGGACGTTCATGTGGTAGCTTTATGCATGTTAATTCTATTCAATAATATATATCACGGGTAGCCAAACTTTTGGGATCCGGGATCTACTCCATATTTAAAAAATCGAAGGGGGTCTACCAATGGCAGAGCTAAATTAACGTACATATTTATTTTCAGTAACAAGAAAATATAGTAAATTATGTATTTTTTCTAAAAAAAACTTAATATTTACAAAATAAAAATTTACTGAGGAAAATAATCAAAGTATTCATATATCAAAAACTGATCACCCTATTCACTTCGTTTAGTTGAAATTTGGCACTGCATGTCTGCGACAAGTTTATCATATTGTGGCCGGTACGAGCCTATTGCAATGCATAAACACGAAATTAAATTTTCATCTCTTAAATGCGACCAATGTTTGTTTTTTGTTCATGGTTGAAAAAGCAGATTTACAAAGATACCTCGATCCAAAGTATAATTTCAAATACAAAATCAATTTTACAAAACAAAATTAGGAAACGTTTCCTTAGAAATTAATTTCCAAAAATCAGTATCGCTAAATATACTCTGGATTTAAGAAATATATCGCATCTTAATTTAATAATTTCTTCTTCGACCGTGACTGATGTGATATCTATTAAATATCTTATTTTTTCAGATACTCCATCAATGTTGACATTTTTATTAAATGGAAATATCATAAAATTGAGTATTTCTTTCAACCTAATTAAGTCAGCGAATCTTCTTTCAAATTCTTCAAACAAAACAAATAAGTATTAAGCGAAATCTTCGAAGTCTCGGTTTGAATTATGGATGCACCCTTCCTCAATATTTTTGAAGTTTCTCAATTCATGTTTTCTTAAATGAGGTGCATAAATTTCTATTGTTCTTTTGAATGTTTTAATTGCGCTCATCATGTCCGTTTTAGGTTTTATAAATCGTCAACCTTCAATCATAAATCTTTGCATAGTTTGTTTCAGGTTTTAAAGCGTAGACTGTAATAAATTTTTATTTTAAATAATTCATTGATCCTATGTCATAATTCATAAATTAAATTGTTAATATCCGAGGTCATTATCGGGATGGTCGCGTGGACTACCTAAAATGTCTTCGTGGTCTACCAGTCGACCGCGGTCGACGTCTTGGCCACCCCTGACATATATGATTCTTCCTTTCTATAAGAAGGACAATATTAGCCTGGAGCTGTTATCAGAAGCTCATTGATTAGAGCACTGCTTTCTTAAACTAGGGGCCGTGAGTTCAATTCTCACTGATGATGATCTAGCTTTATTAGGTACAGAGCATGTACATTGAAAAAGATAACCTCTAAAAGGTTTAAAAGTAATTCAAAGCTTTTTCTTCTAATTTATATATATATTTTATAAAATTTATACATATGATGCGAATTATGAATACTATTGCGATGATTAACTTTAAAAGTTAATGAGTAGTAGTTGTGATACACTCACTGTTGTAAAAAGGTATTGATAAGGGAAACGCTTATATTTTGTATGAGCTCAGTCTAAAATCTGAAATAATGCAGGTGGTTAGGTTTTAATACCAGATACAGAAAGTAAGTTATCAGAACTATAACCGCTAAAATGTTTTAAAATAATTTTAGAGCGTATTTTTATTATTAAGTGTTTTATACAACTCCTAATGTGAATTCTATTGTTATGTTCCATTAAAAAAATTATGAGGTAATATTTGTGATACACCCACTGTAGTAAACACACTGATAGTCACTAGGAACGCTTCTATTGTGTGTATTAACACAGTCTGAAATTTAATTATGCCTATGTATTCCATAGCATACATTTAGTTCTTTAAAATCTAGGTTGAGGGATATATGTAGTTTATTTTTAGGTATCATTTCCATTCAATAATCTGTATTATTCTTTCATTTGTAATATGTCAGCCAGCCGTCTTAGCTGAGTGGGTGGCCCATAATACTTTGTACTCATGGGATTAATCCTCACTGTTAGTTGCATGGTTAGAGAGCTTGAGATGGTGATAACCGATAAATTTTTTAAGCAATTCTATCGCTCATTTATACTAATGTCTAACATAATTCATAGCATGAAACTTTTGTTGTTATGTTTCACTTTTGATATAGGGAAATACTTGTGTGATAGACATGTGTTTATAAAATTCTCTGATATTTTGTGGTGAGAGCTATATTGTGTAGTAATATGGACAAAAACCTTGAATGATATTATGTACAGAAGACAAGTATAAAGTTTTATTACCATATCATCGATTTCTACATATATGAAGAATTAAAAACACTTACATTATACTCAATTGACAACGTTGTTAAAAAAAAATATTTTTCGACAAATTTGTCTCGATGCAAATTGAAATGTTTTTTGGGAAGAATGATACATACACATTGAAGAGTCTAATCAAAACTTTATTTATTAAAAGAGCCATCTTTTCTTATGAGGTAACATACTTTTCCATCTGGAATTTTAACCTTTTATTAAAATGTTCGTTTTCTGCATAGTTTTAAATATCTTTTTTAAAAAATTTCTTTATAAAAACAGGCCTTTAAATTTTCTTATTCATTAAAAATGTTTCCAAATTGTTGGCTGGAAAAAAAAATTTTTTTATTAAAACAAATAAATTTTTAATTCAAAATTAAATACTAATGATGACATTAATTTATATACACACACACACGCACACACACACACACACATATATATATATATATATACCTGGCAATGAGTATGAGATAATATAAAAGAGAAGTTTTTCTTGTAGTTGTAATACTTTCTATCGCACTGATAATTACAAGATCTTGAACCCTAAACCAACATAGTTTATGTAATTCAGAAGAGCAAGTCAGTATCTTTAAGAGCTGAGGATTCGAATTTCCAACTGACACATTCTTTCACTCTCAGGACTTTGAGAGGACCATCTTACCGCTAAACAGTCTCCAATAAATCAGTACTTCAAATTGATTGCTCTGTTTTTCCTTTCTGCATCTTTTACCCGTTATATCATTATTTGTAATTTTTTTAGTGCCTGTTTAGGAAAATTGGTGTTTTCTTATAATTAATATTTGGAGAAAAGACAAAAAACTGTTAAAATTAAGACATTAGTACTATCACAATGTGATCATTAAAAAACTTTCGAGCTTCTGCTCCAATATTCTGAATCACTCTGACGCAAAATGTACACGTTATGCCGCATATGGATAAAGAAAATCAAGAAAGAATTCTGATACATATTACATAAAAGGTTTTAATTTATAATATTGTTTCTAAAATGATTATTCACTTATTTAAAATACATAAACACATTTTATAGGATAGCTTTAAATTATTGCATCAAGCATTGTATGATTCATGAACTATTTTATGCAATATACTCAAACAACAGTTTTGGATGATAAATACCAACTTATACAAATATAGCGCATTTGTTATTCATCACTTACATTTAGATGTACCAACACCTAATGATTGTGACTACGATGATTAACGCTATTACAACTCCTGCAACAATTGAGTAGATTTGCCACTGTGGCATTCCTTTGTCATCTAAATTAACTATAAATAAAAGAACAAAATTATTAAAAAAATATAGATTTTTAGAAGAATCATGATTTTTCAAATTGGACAATTTAATAATCTCTTATTAGCTAAATTACATAAACGAAAAATTATTAAAAAAAATAACAAGTTTTTAAATTTTTAAAAATTTTAAAGTTTTTAAAAAAATTTTAATTTGAAATACATATATATTTTTTAAAAATTTAGAGCATTAAAAAAATTTAAATAATTCAGCTCAGTCTATCAATCCAAGTATCTTATTGTCTGATTTTATTTCAGCAAAAAGAAGAAATTTAGAATTTCTCTTTTTTATTTTTATTCATAAGTCGTGGATTCTTAATAATAATAATCATTTTGTATTTAAACTTGGAAATTTATTAAGAAAGCAAAAACCCCTAATAATTAAGAGAATCATAAATTAACAATTTGTGACTCGAATTCATAACTGGAAAAATAAAATACTTGTAAACATGCGATGATTATTTTCACAAATAGCATAAATACTTAAATTAATAAAAAAATTACTTATTATAATATTAGGTGGGGGAAAAGAAATAATTTTTCTTTATTTGTTGGTATCCACCAATATAATATTTTTTTGTTGGTAATGATCAATATCTCACAGGTTTTATCAAATAATTTTGAAATTGAACTCGTTCGAAAAGTGGCATTTTGCACTAAGAAGACTTTCTGTTTTCTTGTTTGGTGGTTTATACAGTTGTGAGTTATATGGTGATAAGAGTGGAAAAATTCGGTACAACTTCTTCTTTTTCAGGAAGACGTTTGTTTCCACAAATTTTTAGAGGCAATAGAATTTTGTCGATTTAGATATAAAGATTTTATGAATGAACTTAAGTACTGAATGATTAATCAAT
>JAPDSC010062475.1:0-10159 GCA_026290005.1 Latrodectus geometricus
GTGATTTGGCACATATTGGACGTGATTTGGCACATATTGGACGTGATCTGGTACATATTGGACGTGATTTGGCACATATTTGGACATTCATATAACAGCCATATTAAGCGTGTTTTTAAATTTTAGTATTAAATAATGTGCACTATCATTGTTTTTAAGCAATAATTCAGTAAACTTTTTGTATGTTATTAAAGTTTACATACTTTATTTACTAATAATTATGTGTATTTCTGTTTATAACTTCATTATTATTCATAAAGCTTTTTTCACTGTTATTTTTTTCAGTAAGTAGTGACTGATACCATTTCGCAAAAAAATAAAGAAATGAAAAATAATTATTTTTCCTTTCTTTAATCTTTTTTGCAACATTATTATGAATATAAATTACTACTGTTCTAAAAAATAAATGCAATAAAATTGTCAAGGTATTAACCGAAAATTTCATTCGAAGGAAATATTAATACTTCTGACAAAGGAATTCTTTTGGGGTATATCTAAATGCTAAATTTTTAAAATGAAAGATATCTAAAAAAAAAAAAAGGTACATTGTTTAGAAGTATATCATACTTTTAAACAATGTAGCATTTTTTTAAATATAAGAAATATACAGGTTTTAATATAAGTAAATGCATTACAATATTAGCAAATATATTAATATAGATTTAAATATTTGAATTTATGCTTATGTGAAACAGAGGGAACTGCTAAGCGATTAAAATTTCATAGAAGAAATAAATACAAATATATCAATTTTAATATAAGCATATATATTGTAATATAGATTAAAATATTTGCATTTGTTTGTAACACAGGAAGAATTTTTAAATGATTGAATTTCAAAAAAGAAAAATATATATATATATATATATATATATATATATATAAAACACTGGTATATAAATTTACCAAAACATTTTATTTACACACACAAATGCACATTAAAATTAACTAATTTAATCTACAACAATCATTTAAATAACAGAGAATCCACAATTTCAATTGGCACAATTAAATTAAGTTATAATTAATAATTATCTAATTTTTATTTCTCTCATATAAGAAAATAGCCAATTTCTGAAATGTTTCCATGCGACTATTTTAATAGCATCATTATGATTTATTATCAAAATATATTAATATTTATTAAGTTAACAAATTTTCCTATATTTTATGAAATTCTTAGAAAACAAATTTGTGTTTTAATCAAATGGATCTAAGATATTTCAGAAGTACAAAGATTACATTAATTGGCATTTATATAACCATAATTATATTTTGTTTTCTTTGAAATATTCAAAATTCTTTTTTTATTTAAAGAGTGATTCAAAATTGCACAGTTTTAAGTATAAATCAAATGAATTTAAGAAATTAAATGAAATATAATTTAGAACAAAATATAGTTTTTAGATTGTTTATTTTACAGACTTCCATATACACACTTAATTTTTTATTCACAATCATTATTAAAAATCATAATTATTCACACACTCAATCATCATTTTTTTCTGTTTCTCCACTCTTTTTTTTTTTTTTGCATGCCGCAGCCAATTCGATATGCTCTTAGCCATCTCTGCTTTTGTAACTTGAGGCATATGAAAACAGACTGCATCTATTATTAAAAAAAGAAATTAATATTTTATAAGATAATCTAGAAAGATCAAGATTATCAGAAACAAAACTTTATATGTTAAGGTTTAATGATTATTTCAACAACTTAAATTTTATTTTAAAGATATAAATTAGAAGAGCTACTGTTAAAAAATATTCAACACTTGTAAAGCAATAAAGCAAAATAATTTCAAGGAAGTTTAATTTGCTATTAATATATTTCAAAAATTCTATGGTTTTCATTTGGGTGGATACTATCACCGCTGGGGATTTAGGTATTTCGTTAGTATTTCCATTTAGGCTTGAGGGAATATGTGGCGCTATATTCATGTCTGCATCGACATCAGATTCCAGAGAATCATACCTGTTATCAGTGTTTATGTCTGATATTTCATTATTTGAGATGTCTGATTTTTTTATTTTTATGTTAAATTTCTTTTTCCAATTTTTTGTTTCGAAAACCCTATATCATTATCCGTTTCTGTATCCGAAATCACATATAAGTGGGATCTCGCTCTTTTGGATGCTCTAGTAGCGCGTGAGTTGTCATTAAGCCTCTCCCTATCGCATGTGGTCGTGTTAGGCCTAGCCGCTCCCTCGTGCATAGGGGGTTGTTTTGGTACTTTAAAAATGTCACTATTGTCAATAATTACGCCTTTACTGGTACTAGGTGTACTATGATCAACATTTTTTTATAATACTACTAGCTGCAGTTGTTAGTTTTACATCATTATTAACATTAATATTTTCAGGATTACTGATAATGTTTTCATTATCGTTTACAATACTATTTTTATCATTTACGTTACTATCATTTATATTTTTATCAGAATTATTTACATTACGTTCGTTAACATTTTCTATTTTATTTACACAACTAATTGCATCTACTTTACTATCGAAATTAGTTATACTATTAGACACAACAGAATTTAAATCAATATTTACAGTTTCAGCATTATTATTTACAATTAAGGAAGCATTATTTGAACTCTTATTCTCTACCTTACTACTAATACTATCATTAACATTTTTCTTATAAAAATTTATACTATTTGGCAATGCACTACAGTTTCCAAAGAATGAGACGCACTCACCTATATTAATTAGTAGTTGAGTATACAGGTGTCCGATGTACTCCATCGAGTTAGCAGGCGCTGGCATATTGTCTCTGGCAAATGGTAGTAGAACTTGTGTCATCTTTCGCAGTTCCTTAATCTGCTCGGCACATTGTTTAACAATCTCGGGTGGGCAAATGGCCTCCATCATCTCTTCGGTAATTCGAGCTCCTATTTCCATGGGTAGTTCAAATCCTAAAGCTCCGGCATCATCTATTATGGCTGCTAATGGGATCTCAAACTTGTTACAGATATATTCCGGATCTAATCCCACGAAAATTCCACAACTGTCAAGTCACTAGGCTTATCCATTTTATCGGGCACAACTTTGTCGTTTTTTGATGATTTAGTTTTAACGGATTTTTCCTTGGCTTTTTTATCCATTTTTGTTTTTTGCAAATTTTCACTACACAACACTGAGTCCGTATTGGTAATTCCGATGTAATTTTTGTGAATAGCAGAAACGCTAAGTCCAACGTGTTCCGAAGAACTCTCTACGGTAGGGCAGGCGGCCTGGCTGCCGTGATAGTAGCTGGGACCCCCCGGGTCACCTTACGATGTAACTCGCGTCGCCAAAACCAGTTTCAAGAGCTCAGATCAGGTGCGTCCTTTCTCCTCGAAGTCTCGAACCGTTCTCTAAAAATGATAGTATTAATAATTACCTTGTAGTACTATCATTTTTAGTTTATTAAAAGATAGATTTTTATAAAACAACTTTAAATATTTTTTTAAATCAAAATATTGATGAAATTTCAAAAAGAGAAGTGGCAACAGCTTTTTATTTAGAACTTCGGCACTAACTACGAATTTATAAACGTGCGTGCACTGTAACTTTGTTGGTTTAGCGTTAACTCGTTCGAGTTTTTGAGTTTGATAAAATCGCATTTAAAGCCTTTGCATCCTTATATATATATATATATATATATATATATATATATATATATAACAGATAAAAAATTTACACCCCATACATAAATAATTCATTTTTCTAAATACTCTTCGAGAAAATCAACTGTTTCTATAAACGCTTTAATTATTTTAATTAAATGATATTTTTAATGGTGAAGAATAAACTGAAGAACGTTTGTAATTTTCAATCAAAATTGCATTATATAAATTACATAGTAACAAGAGAAAATTTTACCAAGATTTTTTTTTCCTTACCTGGAAAACAAAATGTAGCGGAAGTAAATACAACATTATATTAAATTTGAATAAACATTATGAACATATTTTAAAAATATTATTATACTTTGTAATCTGTTAATTATTTTAAAACTTATCAATTCGTATAGATCTAACGTATTGACATAACTTACCTTTAGAATTTATGTACTGTCTACGTATAACCCTTGAAAATCCCTTTTAAATTCATGTCGTATTCAAAAAAATATAGTTTTGCCAAACATACTCTTTTGTTTTTACACATATCTTTGTTTATAATTATGATGAAATAAACGACAAGATCTTTAATAGCACAAAAATTCATAAAATTTACATAAGGTGATTTCTACTAATTAAAATGAGAATATATTCTCATTTTATTTACTAAATACAATGTAGCACAAAACTATTTACATTTATTAACAAATCGATATGATTTTTTAATTTTATAAGTAAATAAAAAAAACGCATTCAGATCATTTGCTAGAAAAACAAAAAAGGATGTAAAAAAACCTTTTCAGGATGTTTATCAACATATCGTCCAAAACAGATCCATAAAACGACATACTTAGAAGAGCTTTATAAGGCTGTCCTGAGGACTTTCTCAAACAACATCCAGGGGACGTCCAAATCACATCCAAGACGTCGGAGGATCAAATATGGATGTTTTGGATGTCCGAGGGATGTACAATGGACGTTGTTTGCTATCTGGGTTTAAGTGATGTTTTTGAGTAGCTGTCCAGCTCCTCAAAAAGGAGGGAGGATGTTGCGAATGGCATCACCTCTCCAACCAATCAGAGGAAGAGGGAGTTGCCGCGAGTTGCTATTTATGTTCGCCATTTGTTTCAGTTGTTGGTTAAAAATCTCTACCTGTAACTTGTGCCGTTCTTGAATAAATGTTTTTACATGTTGCAATCTATTTTTCAGTATTTTGGAAGTCTATCAGACATCTGGTAGATGTCAGCCCTGCTACGTTTTAATTTTATTTGGTAATTTTAACATAGATCACGCGTCATTTTATTTTAAAAACTCATAAAAAAATATTGAGTTTGCCTCATATTTATAAAAATAGAGAGTTTTCTATTTAAAAATAGTAGAATATATACAATTATATTTGTGTAATCTTTCACAATTATTATTAATATGCAAATAATTTGAAGTAATAATTCAAAATTTATTCCGCATGTGGTAGAAATTCGTGTAGCACTTTTTTCATAAATACCTAAAAATTTCAAACTGTTATGGACATATTTCATTGTAGTTCAAATTGTATGAAGGGCGTAGTTGTATCGCAATTTTTCATTATCACGTGATGCATCAGTGTGATGACTGGCTTCAATTTCTGGACATGATGATGTGAAATAGAAGGATAGTTAAATTCCCACCATAAGAATGTCACCCTCATTATTGAATAAGGAAATATTTTGCTTTTAGAGCTTAAAGAAGACAATATCGTGAGAGAGATTCTACATGAACTTGTAGTGAAAACAAAATTCCCAGGTTTAAATGTAATCATCGTTTTAGATGACAAGCAACAATTTAGATATTTGACACCCATTTTATAATCAGTGGGCAGCATATAAGATCCTGGAAGAGGTGGAACCTGGAAAACTCCCAAGCAAAATGTGAATGCAAAAAGTAGAATATGCATCACCATTTTTTTGGGTTGTCTCACTATCGATGATTGAAATAATTTAGGAAATATTTTCTTACATACAATGAATTTTCAACATTAGATTCCAGAGTTCGAAAGCTATTGAAATAAGAAGAGTTATTTTAAAATATTTATTTAGAAATATCTCCAGCCTCTAAGTTGTGAATGTAAGTGATAAAGAAACAAAATGTTAGACATTTTAATAATTGATTTTTTTTTAGATCTCACCATTATCATTGAAAATAATGAAAAATAAAAGGAACTTAGTATCAAAAATAGTGGTATTTCATTTTGTTCTCAAATTTTATTAAATACGTTTCTAATGAGCACATTTTAGCTATACTTAAAGAATATCTAAAAGCTTTCACCAAAATATATGCTGCTTACATGACCGAAAAAATACTATGTTAATGAATAATGGATATTATTAACAACACATTGAAAAAATGTCATTTATATAATTTTAAAGTTCAAGATAGTCTTAAAGCTAAATAAAAATTTAATTCTTCATACATGATAATATTATTCCCTGTGATATTTTGCATAATATGATGTAAATATTCCCAAAATTGTATCTATTATGTAAAAGAATATGATAATAAAATATAAATTTATAAAAGACTATTAATAAAAAGCTTTATATAAAACAGAAGGCAAACAACACTTCTTATGTGCCATTGATTATTGCTTTTATAAAATATCAATAAATAACTAGCAAATAGTTTATATAATGCCCCAAGCAAGACATCTATACTTACGTTTACCATGTAAACTAGTTTCTTTCCTATTTTAAGATGTATTCAGTGTTTGTTTTGTAATAAATATTCTATTGTTCTTTAATATCTGCTATACGTGTGTAACTAGGAAAATTAAAAAATATTTAAAGGGATATATTTCAATAAAAGAATAATTAAACAGCTTTTACATATACAGACTTAAAAAAGCTAGTTTTAGGTCGGTTTTCCACTGCTCTCACAATAAAAGATGCTTCAGGGGATAAAGTTTCCTTTATTACTGTCGTAATTTTCTAACAATAACTCATTATTTCTCTCTTTTATCAATTATGTAAAACTTTAATAGCAAAATTAAAATTTTATATAATTGATAATAATTAAAAGTTTCATGAAACTACTTTATTAAGAAAGCAATTTCTGTACTATTAACGCGTTATTTATGTATTTAATTTATTATGTATAACAATTTAGTTGATAAAGAAACCATTTAGGTCACTGCTAGCAAAATGTTTACTGCAGATTTCAATAATGTATCAATTTACCACGTCTATAAACTAAATTGGATGCAAGTTTTTACGAGACTGTCAACTTTGTATGAAAATAATTTTTTTTTATATTTATTCTAGTTTCAATTCTCAGATTTATTATGAAAAATAAATTAACGGATAATTACATTTTATTCATAATAAATGTGACCGTTTTGTAGTTATTTAAAAAAAGCACTATATATATCTATATACTATAATACTACTACTTACTAATTAAAGTAAAAGTAATGAAATCTGAAGTATTCTTTGTCTATTTAAGATTCCTCTAATAAAGTAAAATTATATTCCATAAAAGCACCGAATATTTCTAAAAGCAAACCCAAAAACAGTTCATTTTTTCAACAGATCCAAAGAGGAAAATAACCAATTCAAATACCACGTTATAGAAGGGCTGTCGCAATTTCAGCTCCGCGTTATATGGAAACAGCGTTCTGAGAGAACCGCGTTATAGGAGGGTTGACTGTACTTCAACATACAATAAATACATTATTCTTGATTAAAAAACATTTCTATCCTCATAAAAACAATAATAAATACATACTTATCTCACACTTCTTTTAGCACACTGAAACAACATTAAATCTCCGCCATTTCACGCTAATGGCTGACACTTCGCAGTTATTGACGTCACGCGGCATGAAGAATAAACAGTGAAAATCTATTTTTTGCTTAAATAAGTTTTCAACAGTTAAAAAATACGAAATTATCTGTAAAATTTATTAATATCACAGAAAAAACTGTTTTTATAAGAAATTAGTTTTTTTTCAATAAAATTAAAAATAATAATAAAAACTATTTGTTTTAATTTTGCTGGCCAACAACTTTTGGTGCATCAATGGCCAGAATGTGTTGGCCCACTATTTATCAGCCAGCTCTGACCCGGTTTCTTTTGGCCAACACCCTTGTCCTGTGATTTAAGGACTTATCAAAGTGTTTAAATTTTTGAAGAAGTGTAGAGAAGATAGAAACCTTTTGATACTTAAAAAGCATACCAAAAATAATGACAATTGTATACCACACATCATAAATATTCACATTGCTGATGAAAACTTTCAAAATGAAGATTCATTTGTGTTTTATACATATTTATTTTATTTTTGATGGCTTACACTTAATTTTTAATTATTTATTTATTTATTTTATTTTATTTTTTTATTTACAATATTTACAAATTATACTTCTTTTTTATGACAGCACTGACATAAAAATGCCATTTCTTCCATGTTTGCATCATGTTAATTTCATTTTCTATAATAAATAAAAACATTTAAAAAATAAACGCTTCAAACAGACTTTATCTCCAACAGAAATTAAAAAAACACTTAACTTTGAACTCGCCTTTAAAATATATTTTAATCATTAGTCTTAAATGATTTGTTTATGAGATTTTTAAACAAATTTTACTTCACTGGTTGAATTCCCAATTATAATTTTAAATAATATTGAATTGAATGAAAATAAAAATAATGCAATATTTTCAGAAAAATATTTTAAATGCAATATTCAATAATAGCAATATTCAAACCATAATATTTAAATTCAACACTTTAATCCATATATATTCAAGTATTTTTAATTATATAATGTCACATTATCTTTGAACAAAAAAATTTTGTTAATAATATCTTTAATTATGTTGAATAAATTTTTATTGATCATTCATCTCTCAATCTTATTTTGTTTGTTTTCTAATCTAATCTTGTTTTTAGAATACTCTGTCTTTTTTATTTATTTATTTATTATTATTTTTTTTTTTTGCAAACTATTGAAAATATATTTAATGTACTTTAAATACACTCAATATTTATTTTATTAACATAGAATCTTACCTTATTTTATTTAAAAATAAAAGCAAAACCATAATTTTACATTTAAATTAGAGATTTGAATATTAATAAAATATCATAAATCACAAAAGTTCCAATAAGAAATTATTAAATATTCAGAAAAAATTTATTTATTTTTGGATAAGTTTAAAATAAGTAAAAAAATTTATTTATTTAAACTAATTTAATTTACTTGAGACACATATTTCAGAATTTTTATTAATAAATTCAATTTTTTATATTTACAAAACTATAATGTATATTTTTAAAGTTTAACAATCACATCATTGAAATAAAAACCTCTATTCAATGTATGATTAAAAAAGAAAATGACTTTTTATATAAATGAATCATCAAAAACTGAAAAAACACTTACCACGCAACTTCTGTTCGATAGATCTTCGAAAGTTGGTGGTCCTCCGGATGAGAATTCCCAGGAAATCTCTTGTATACACCCCCCTTGCGGCAAACCTTTGGGAGTAAAAGAGCAAAGATTCAATTCCTCATAAAGCATTCAACATTATTCTTCGATGTCTTCAATTTAAGAGAATAGTATATCAAGATTTAGAGGAGAAAATATTTTCAAGTGGATTTCAAAAGAAAAATCTACTTTATTTATATTTAGAAAGTAATTAGAGTTTAGGATTAAAGTTAAAACAAGTAAAAATCTAACGTTCATTTTTATTTAAAATTTTAAATTATTGATTACAAGATTTATTGATTGAAACTGCAAAAATTAGGGAATGTGAAAACAATTTTAAATGAATTTAGAAAAATCTGCTTTCAAAAACAAATTCACTGCACCAAATTTTAAAAAATAAAGCTAAAAAAGAAGTAAAATTAAAGCTGCTATTCATTGAATTTGTATAATTTTTTTTTACTTTTCGATTTATTGGTGATTAAAAAACCTATTTACAGAAATAAATTGTTCATTCTATTGTTTTTCAAAATGAGGCAACACATAAGCATATGAAGGTGTTAGATTTAGTTAATTTTTAGTCAAGCATTATTTATAAATGAGAACAACTGCATCAGTGCCTTCAATTTTAGGTGGATTCTTAACGAAACGAGACTAATGTGGTAATCAATTCAACAATTTATAAGATAATGAACTGTTGAAGGAATATCTAATTGGTAGGTAATTTATGATTATGAAATCTGGCTAACTTTCTGATTATCGTTAACTGCAATAAGGAATTCAAGAAACACTCGAGCCCTAACTCAAGGAAAAAGAAATGTGTGAAATAAATTATTTTGAATTTTAAACTATGTTTAACGTTTTCTAAAAATACAGTGATTCATCATCATTTATACGAATTTGCAAATTTATGCACGTGTTCACATAAATCACATAAATGACAGTACTAGAATCTAATACGTTTTCCGTATATTCACAAATTTATAGTAAAAAGACTTTTTTTATATTTATTAGTCATAAATACCGATTCTGAGAAGAAACTAAAAAAAAAAAGTTGGTCTCAAATGTCTAATAAGCAGAGAGTCACAG